>CM068362.1:13344378-13484378 GCA_034769755.1 Odontamblyopus lacepedii
ATGTGTAGTTCCAAGGACACAAAAGTAAGGGACTGGTGGATTTTGTGAGTTGTTTGTTTTTCCTGTATCCATGTAAGAGGTTAGCTAAGTAGCTAGCTGAGAAGCCTTCGGTAGACAGTTGAGATGCTACAGGCTTTTTATGCCATATGTTGCAGCAAATGAGGCAGAAGCTCTTCCAGAAGAAACATTTCAAGGGAATGGACCATTTACTCACCAGCAACCATAGTGGAGTAAAAACGAGACCTTTCCAGCTGTGTTCACCTGGACACTGCTGTGATAATGCAGGACACAGAGGAGGGAGGGACACTTTTGACTCTTCCATAGGATCTGCTGACCCTCCCTGACCAGTCCTCCTGTTAAACTGACCTGAGACTTTTGACTGAGATGCAAAGGCCACAAACACACAGTGGAAATGTTACAGCAGCTGCAACAGTTTACTGCAGTAAAACTTGAATTTCCCTCTGTCTCCCTCCCTCCCTCCCCCCTCTCGCCCTCCCTCACTCTCTCCCTCTCTCTCTGCCTCCCTCCTTCCCTCCCCCTCTCTGCCTCCCCCCTCTCTCCCTCCCTCTCTTTAGGTCCATACTCATAAGCACAGGATGTAGGAGACTTCCAGATCTAAAGCTGAGAGTGTTGTCTGTTTTCAGTGCAGGTGTTTGTCCTTTTTCAATAATGACTCATTTCTTAAAGGCCAAAGGAGAGCATTGTCCAGAGTACTGTGGAGTACTGTAAAGTACTGTAGAGAACTGTGGAGTACTGTAGAGTACTGTGGAGTACTGTGGAGTACTGTAGAGTACTATGGAGTACTGTAGAGTACTGTAAAGTACTGTGGAGTACTGTAGAGTACTGTGGAGTACGGTGGAGTACTGTAGAGTACTGTGGAGTACTGTAGAGTACTGTAGAGTACTGTGGAGTACTGTGGAGTACTGCAGAGTACTGTAGAGTACTGCGGAGTACTGTAGAGTAGATAGATAGATAGATAGATAGATAGATATAGACAAAAGTACGCACATGGCACGGACAGAGGGAGCTGGTGGTTCTGTGACACGTTTAGAACATCCGGTCTGTGGATCTATGGAAGACACGGGCGGTGCGCATTCGAGTCGACAGGGCATAGGGATCGGACACACATGTGGAGGAGCTCGCAGTGTCGTTTGTTGGTGAAGCTGTTGTTTAGCCATCTATAAACATTTGCACTTTAATTCATACCTTTGTGCACTGTGGTATCTTGTTTCCCTGGGTTGATGTTGGATTGTATGGGGAAAAGGGGGGAAGCTCCCAGGGTGGGGGGAAGAGAGGTAGACCTAGGTCTAGTAGTGGAGGATGTGAAGGGGACCAGATTCTTCCCAAAATGACTCGACAAAATGATGAGGAATTCAAAGTGATCATAAAGTTTAGAGAAGGCTCAGGCAAAGTCCCTAATCCTTTGAAACTTTCCGCAACTATCCAGGACAAGATAGGTAACATCCTCCATGCAAAAGTTCTGTCGAATGGGAATATTCTGATCTTCTGTAGGTCAGAAGCACAGAGAAGTAAGGCCCTGGGTTTGAAATATCTAGATGACCGAGCAGTAGAGATCTTTATCCCTGGGCCTAGTCAGGACCAGGGCATGCAGGGTGTGATTTATGGGATGAACATAGAAATCTCAGAGGAAGATATATTTAAGAATATTAAAGGGGCAGAGGTGAGTGGGGTGAGGAGATTTAAAACAATGAGGGATGGGGAAAGGAAGGAAAGTACTGCGGTGCTCGTGTCATTTAAGGATGAGATCCTGCCTCAAAGAGTTAGCTTGGGTTTTATGGTTTTTCAAGTTAAGCCTTATGTGAGGCCCCCACTGCTCTGTTTTAAATGCCAGCGTTTCGGGCACATAGCTGCAGTATGTAGAGGATCCAGAAGGTGTGGAAAGTGTGGAGGGGCACATGATAGATCTGAATGTACAAGCACTGAAATAAAATGCTGTAACTGTGGTGGAAACCATATGGCAGCGTTCCGTGGATGTGATCACGCTATGAGAGCTCAGCAGGTTGAGTCAATCAAGGTGCAGGAAAATGTTACATACGCAGAAGCGGCCAAAAAATTGAATGAGCTTAAGGGGACTGAGGGGGAGCGCCCTCTGGCGGCCGACCAGTCTACAGCACCAGGAGTCAAGGTCTCAGAAAGTTCATTTATTGTGGATAAAACTGCGTTTTTGACATTCCTTGTTGAGATACTGTGGGCTGCCCGACAGGTCAATACACCATCTGTAATTAAAGCCATGATTGCTAAGGAGGCAGGGAAATTTATGGGTTTGTCCGTTTCCCCAGAGCATTTAAATCTGCCTACTGTGCGCAGCGCACAGGGCGCTCATACTGGGTCAATTAGAGAGGCAGGCATGTACGATAGCGCTTAAATGTTTCACATCTTGCAATGGAATGCTCGTAGCCTCATAGTCAATGGACAAGAGTTTAAAAGGTTCGTGGGACAGTTTAAGGAGGGGTCTCTCTGGCCTCACTCCATCTCGAAAGATGATGGCTGCACATTTAGATTGGGTCACTGTTGGTGATGCATCTCCTGCTGTGACTGTGCAGGCCGATGCGAGAGTGGCAGTCCTTTGAGCAGACTGGGCAGATGTGGGCTGAGACTGCTGGGTCACTAGACCTTGCCTTGCGCACAGTTCTCTTCCGCTTCAGCACTGTGCTGCGTTCAGCCTCGGCTTGCTCAACCCCGCCACGGACAGCTGACTTCCAGGCCCCACGGTCCTCAGAGAGTTGCTCCCAAGTATCAACAGCAATGCCCGCGTGTCTCATGTCGCGCTTGCATGAGTCCTTGAAGCGGAGGAAGGGGCGACCGCGAGACCTGGTTCCATCTGCCAGCTGGCCATACAGCAGGTCTTTTGGGATGCGGCCGTCATCCATGCGACGCACGTGACCAAGCCACCGCAGGCGTCGCTGGGTTAAAAGGGCGAAGATGGATGGCAGTCCTGCTCGCTCAAGTACCTCTGTGTTGGGGATCTGGTCTTGCCACCGGATATCGAAGATACGTCGGAGGCAGCGAAGGTGAAAGCTGTTGAGCCTCCTCTCCTGGGCAGCATAAGTTGTCCAGGCCTCGCTCGAGTAGAGCAGGGTGCTGAGGACGCAGGCCCTGTATACCTGCATTTGGTGTAAGGAGGGGTATAAGCCTGAGTTAATATGTGTTCAGGAGACATGGCTGAAGCTGTGCTTAGACTTTGTCATTCCTGCTTATGAAGCTGTAAGGAAGGATCGAGATGTTAGATTGGGAGGGGGTTGTGCAATATTTGTTAGAGCTGCTGTGCAATATAAAAGGCTGATTTTAAAAACTAATCTAGAATGTTTGGCAGTGAGTGTTTAGGGGAAGCAAGGGAAGGTGAGTGTGGTAAATTGTTTAGATTTGTGTGTTGGGGATTTGGAAGGGGTGGTGGAGGCAGTAGAGCGACCTGTAATATGGGTGGGGGATTTTAATGTACACAATCCACTGTGGGGAAGAAGGGATAAGGACACCAATGGGGACATAATAGAAGAAGTAATGGATCGCTATGGTTTGGTGTGTTTAAATGACAGCAGACCGACTAGGTTTGATATAAGAACAGGAAACCTGTCATGTATAGATCTGTCAATGGCATCAGCTCAGCTGGCTAGAAGGGCAAGGTGGGAAACCTTGGAGGGGTACACCATAGGAAGTGACCATTTTCCAATACTGATGAGGTTCGGGCAGTCACGATTGATAGAAGAGCAAGCCAGCCCAAGGATTTTAGATTTTACCAGGGCAAAATGGAAAGAATTTGCAGAGGCCTGCTCTAAGGATTTAGATAAGGTAAATGAAGGTACTGTGGATGAATGAAATGACAGTCTGTGTGAAATAATAGCATGCAATACGCAGCTTTATATTCCAGAAAAGAAAGGCCCAAAGAAGAACGTAAGTGTGGCATGGTGGAATAAAGCATGTAATGAGACAGTTAGGAATAGAAATACAGCCTATAAGAAACTAAGAAGAAATCCACTGGAGCAAAATGCAATAGAGTATAAGAGGTTAAGAGCTGTCATTAAGGGTGCAAAGAAAGCAAGTTGGAGGAGGTACTGTAGTGAGCTGGGGGCAGATACTTCTATCCATGAGGTATGGTCAGCTGTAAGGCAAATGGTTCGGAGCTGGTTTTCCGGTGACGTCATTTCCGGTGAGTGAATTCTGTTTTGCGAGCAGTATTGCTATCGTCTCTCTGCTAAATCTGTTAATCCACGAATACAACATCTAAACTAGTGTCTTAGTACTTCGTCAAACCATCGAAGTTATTCAGCATCTAGTGCTCCGTAGTTCGTGGTCTAAGCCTCTCTCTCTCTGTAGTTTCAGCTTGTAGTTTCAGCCTGATCTAGCCTAGCCGACTAGCATCATGGCTAAATCTCTCGCGCTGTCCTGTTCTAGTTGCCACATGTGGAGTGAGAACCCTGGCTTATTTGATAGTGACAGGGATAGTTGCGCTAAGTGTAGCATAGTGGCAGTCCTCAAGGCCAGGGTTACAGAGTTAGAAACGCGGATCCACTCATTGGAGGCGCTGAAGCCGAGTTATAGTCAAGCAGTAGCAGGGACCCCGGACCGCATTAGCATAGCTAGCAAGAGCAGCCCCCCGGCGCATCCCGTGCAGCCGGGACCAGACCAGGACAGGTTTGTGACAGTTAGAAGCAGGCGCAGGGCTAAGACTAGGACTGCAGATCAGGGACACATAGCTGAGTGTAGGACTGCAGGAGACCAGGGACATAGGGCTGAGAGGAGCTTCCCGTCCAGAACAGGTTCGCCCCCCTGAGCTGGATGTGGGACACTCTAGACTCTAGTCATAGGGAGCTCCATAGTCAGGGACTTGGAACTGCCTGCAGCTTCCACACGGTGTTACCCTGGAGCCAGACTGGGTGACATCGAGGGGAATCTGAGGCTTTTAAAGAGAAGTAAGAACAGGTACCGCCGGATCGTTATACACACGGGGGGTAACGATACTCGGCGCGGTCAGTCAGAGGTGGTGAAGTTGCAGATAGCGGCAGTCTGTGAATTGGCAAAGTCGATGCCGGAGTCCGTGTACTTCTCTGGCCCCCTTCCAAATTATGCCAATTGTGAAATGTTCAGCCGCTTTTCAGCTGTCAACCAGTGGTTGTCCAATTGGTGCCCGCAGAATGGTGTCGTCTTCATAGATAGCTGGAGGGCATTTGAGGGGAAGCCCAGGCTTATACGTAGCGACGGCATCCATCCCACCCAGGCTGGCTCCTCCCTCTTAGCTCAGAATATGATTGCTAGCCTTAGATGACCATCAGGTAAGACTAGCACACAGAATAGCTCAGGGAGTGTCAGTGACGCTAGGGAGCAGAGTAGACTAGTGAGGCACTGCTCTGTTAGCGAGAACAGCTCCAAACAGGCTGAGACTGTGTGTGCCCCACGTACAGGGGCCTCCTCTGAGCCACCCTGCATGAACAATTCTCCCAGACTGGTTGAGGCTGTGTATGTCCCACGCACAAAAAGCACAAATAAAACACACCTAAACTCTGATAGGAAAGGCATCAGATCTCCTAACTTAATAAAAATAAATACATGTGTCGCAAATAAACAGAATAAGTGTGTAAAAAGCACAAATAAAACTCAACTAAACTCTGACAAGATAGGCGTCAGGTTTCATAACTTAATACAAATAAATAATTGTGTCACAAATAAACAAATTAAGCATGTAAAAAGCACAAATAAAACTCAACTAAACTCTGACAGGAAAGGCATCAGATCTCATAACTTAATAAAAATAAATACATGTGCCGCAAATAAACAGAATGATAAGTCTGTAAAAAGCACAAATAAAACTCAACTAAACTCGGACAAGAAAGGCATCAGACCTCATAACTTAATAAAAATAAATACATGTGTTGCAAATAAACAAAATGATAAGTGTGTAAAATGTGGACTGCTAAACATCAGGTCCCTCTCCTCCAAATCTCTTTTAATAAATGAATTAATTGGCGACTTTAATATTGATCTTCTAGCTTTAACTAAAACATGGCTTCAGGGAAATGATTATGTTAGATTAAACGAATCTACACCTCCAAGTCACGTGAACTTTCAAAGTGCCAGGAGCACAGGTCGAGGCGGCGGTGTGGCCGTCATTTCTCACTCCAGCCTAATTCTCAGCCTCAAATCTAATTATACATTCTGCTCCTTTGAAAGCCTCGCACTATCTATTACGTGCGCCAACTGGAAAAAACAAAAAGCTGTTATATTCATAACAATCTACCGACCTCCTGGTCCATATGCCGAGTTTCTGAAAGAGTTTTCTGACTTTATTTCAAGTTTAGTTTTGGAATGGGAAAGGATTGTTATAGTTGGAGATTTCAACATACATGTTGATAACAGCAGTGAGTGCCTCAGCAATGCTTTTGGTGCTCTCCTGGATGGGGTCGGTTTTACCCAGAGTGTGAACAAGCCGACTCACTGTCACAATCACACTCTTGATCTCGTCCTAATTTATGGTATTGAGATTAATGATTTAACTGTTCTTCCTCTAAACCCTATACTCTCTGACCATTTTTTACCTTTCAATTCATACTAAAAGACTATCCAGCTCTGCAGGAGAAAACTATAATGAAAAGAACAATATCAGAAAAATCTGTAGCCGAGTTCAAAGAAATAATTGAGCCAGTATTAAATGATATGCCATGTGACAATGAGAACAACTTTAATCCAATTATCATGGATCAGTTTGTTGATGGGACAATGCTCACCTTAAAATCTGCTCTCGATGTTGCAGCTCCGCTAAAACAGAAAAGCATTAAACCAAGACCTCCGGCTCCATGGTATACTCCAGAACTGCGATCACTCAAACAACACGTAAGACGCACAGAGAAGCTCTGGCGCCGCTCGCGCTCCGAGCAGTCTCTGAAGGCATGGAAGCTCTGCCTGCTCTCTTATAAGGCCGCTCTGTGAAAAGCACTAACCAGATACTATTCAAACCTAATAGAAGTAAACAAAAGCAACCAGCAGATTTCTGTTCAGCACTGTAGCCAGGCTGACAAACTCGCAACCTGCCCCTGAGTCTCTTCTCCCCTCGAAGTTCAGTTGTGATGACTTTCTTGAATTCTTCGATTACAAAATTACAACCATTAGAGACAAGATCAGCAAAGCCACTCCAAAAATCAGCACCGAGCAAATCCAGCAAATCCAGTCTGTAACACCAATATCCCACATGAATCCTCTAACAGCATTAGACAAATTTACTCCTGTCGATGAGGCGGAGAATACCTCAGTCATTATGTCGTCCAAACCATCAACTTGTTTGCTCGACCCTATTCCAGTCAAACTCCTCAAAGAAGCTCTCCACCTAATAATAAGTTCCATCCATAACATGATAAATATGTCGTTAGAAAATAGCTATGTTCCTCAGTCCTTTAAATATGCTGTAATTAAAACGCAGACCTATCTCGAATCTTCCATTTCTCTCAAAGATTCTGGAACGAGTTGTGGTGAAACAGCTTCGTCACCATCTGCAGGGCAATAATTTATTTGAAAAATTTCAGTCTGGTTTCAGAGCTCACCACAGCACAGAAACTGCTCTGCTTAAAGTGACAAATGATTTGCTACTAGCTGCTGATAACGGGCTGGCTTCAGTCCTGGTCCTACTGGACCTCAGTGCAGCGTTTGACACCATTGATCACAACATTCTACTGCAGAGGTTAGAATGTGACATAGGTGTCAGAGGGACTGCCCTCAAATGGTTTAAATCCTATCTATCAGATAGGTACCAGTTTGTTAGTGTAAACCAGTGCAACTCTCCCTGCTCTAAAGTAGTTTGCGGTGTTCCACAAGGATCTGTGCTTGGTCCAATCCTGTTTACTCTGTATATGTTGCCATTAGGTAACATTATCAGAAAACATGGCATTAATTTCCACTGCTATGCTGATGACACTCAGCTGTACTTATCAATGAAACCAAATCAGACTGATCAAATCGATAAGCTCAGTGCCTGTGTGAAGGACATCAAAACCTGGATGACCCTGAATTACCTGCTCTTAAATCCTGAAAAAACAGAGGTCATTGTTGTCGGTCCTAAAGGTCAGAGAGATTCTCTGTCAGACCAGATAATCTCACTTGACAATGTGATATGTCTGTGCAGTATGTTTTACTCATCCATATCTTGGAAAGCCCTTAGAGGCTACTGTTGTTGAGATTTTGGGTGCTACAAAAATAAATTGAATTGAAAATTGAATTGAAATGTCAGGAATTAAACGTGCTAGAGTTATCCCGGTTTTAGAAAGTGATGGGATTGAAGCAATCAATGATGCTCAGAAGGCTGATCTGTTATCGAGAGCTTTCCAGCGAGTCCATAGTGGAGCAAACCTGGGGGACGATAGGATTAGAAGAAGGAATGCAATTTTGGATAATAAACTGACATAAACTGGAGGTTGACCTGGACAATTCTGATCCAATTATTTTATTTTTCACGATGAAAGAACTGGTGAGGGCAGTAAATCAGGGAAGCTCTACTGCTCCAGGGAAAGATGGATTAATGTATGGAATTTTTAAAAATCTTAATGAGGATGTATTAGAAGAAGTTTTAGCATTGATAAATAATGTGTGGGCAGAAGGGTGTGTTCCAGCAGCATGGAAACAGGCTGCAGTCATCCCTATTGTAAAACCAGGGAAGGAGGGGAAGAATCCAGGATCATGTAGACCTATAGCTCTTACTTCTGTACTATGTAAGATCATGGAGAGGATGGTGACAGATAGGTTGGTCTACAAGTTAGAGAGGGAGGGCTGGTTTGTTCCTTATCAGAATGGATTTAGGATGGGGAGGGGCACTATGGAGTCAGTGTTATCCTTGGACTGTGACATTAAAAAAGCTAGTGTGTGTAAAGAGGTTCTGGTTGCTGTGTTCTTGGACATTAAGAAGGCATACGATATGCTGTGGAGGGAAGGGTTAATTAAATTATATGATGCAGGTATTCAAGGTCATACTTTAAACTGGATAAGAGCATTTTTACAGGGCCATAATATTCAGGTTAGAGTAGGCAGCACTTTTTCTCAAATGGTGGAAATAGATATTGGGACACCCCAGGGAAGTGTAATAAGTCCAGTTTTGTTCAATGTGATGGTGAATGATATTTTTAATAATGTAGGATCGGGGTATGGAATATAACATTAGATCAGAAATTAAAGCCGCTCGCGGCAATGATGGCCCTCGCCCCGGTGCGCACGCCCATGCCAGGCAACCGCTGAGGTCTTGTGACCGCCCTAGCACGACTCTCTCCTCCCGACAGCTCGTCCCCCAGAAAAATTACATAGGGCACCTTTAATATTTGAAAATGGGAACGATCTAGAGCCAAATTATAGAAACTAGGCCACAGGTCACATGACTTTTATAATCAAGAGCACTGTCAGACTAAGACTGTGCATAAAAACAGACCCTCCAACAGAAAAGTTACATAGTGCGCCTTTAAAAACATTTGGGGGGGGGAGTATTTGCCCCCGTTGTGGTCAACCATGGAAAATACCCCATAGCCATAATGTATTTTTTTGGTCGGAGACATGCATAGAATGTATTCCCCAAATCTGGTACAAATCTGATCACGTTGACGTTTCATGTCTGGGGTAGGGGCGCTATAGAGTTCACTTTTCTATATACTTTATAGTGTATTATATTCAGGTCATGATCAGGCATTAATGATTCAAATTTCAGCACAATCAGACGAACTCTGTGCATGTAGTAATTTTTGAACTATTTCTTGGGGGAGTCTTTGCACCCCTCCTTGCCAACCGTGGGAAACACCCCATCCAATAATGTTGATGTTTCATGTCTGGATAGGGGGCGCTATAGAGTTCACTTTTCATATACTTTATAGTTTATTATATTCAGTCCATGTTCAAGCTTTAGTGATTCAGATTTCAGCACAATCAGAGAAAGTCTGTGCGTGTAGTAATTTTTGAACTATTTATTGGGGGAGTCTTTGCGCCCCTGCTGGCCAACCATGGGAAACACCCCATATCCATAATATATTTTTTTGCTTGCTTTGATACAGAGAATTGAATACCCAAATTTGGTACAAATCCGATAATGTTGATGTTTCTTGTATAGGCTAGGTGGCGCTATAGAGTAACTTTTCATATGCTTTATAGTTTATTATAATCAAGCCCTAATCAGGTATTAGTGATTCAAATTTCAGCACAATCAGACAAAGCTTGTGTGTGTAGGTATTTTTATACTATTTTTTAGGGAGTCTTTGCGCCCCTGCTGGCAAACGATGAAAATTGCACCGTAATGTCCGTAATATAAGATTTTGCTTGAAATCATGCATAGAATTTAATCCCCAAATTTGGTCCAAATCCGATAATGTTGACGTTACACGTATACACTAGGTGGCGCTACAGAGTTCACTTTTATTATATTTCATATTTCATCACATTCAGGCCGGGATCACACAATAGTGATGTGAGTTTGAGCTCTGTAGGCCAAAGCCTGTGACTGTGAGAGGTCATCAAAGAAACAGGAAACGAAGGCGTTAATTGCCGGCGTGCTACGGACAAACCGTGAAAAAGTGCGCTGAGAAAAATAAGGCGTTTGTGGACCCACAACTGTAGATGTGACGTGTCAAATCTGAGCTCGTTTGGACTAAAAACAAGACACTTGAAGACTTTGGCGTACACGCAGTCAAAACGGCGGTGAATTTTTGATCCAATATGGCCGACTTCCTGTTGGTCATAGAGATGTGCTCCAATTCATCTTTTGGCTTGTCTCATGGTTCTCTGTCACTGTGCCGAATTTCGTTTCCCTGCGACAAACTTTGCTTGTCCCCTCTCCCATAGGGGTCCAATTCTAGGGGGCGCCGTTGAGTGGGGTCACTTTGGTCATTGTTGCGATCTCCGTTTTATCGAATTTTTTGCCGGGCCGGTCGATTCTATACCCCCATGTGAGACTTTTCGTCGACGTTCAGGGGGTCAAAAATGCGATCATTTTGGCGGAAGAGGAATAATAATAAAGAAACCAACGAAGAACAATACCCCTCACCATTAACTTCGTTAACTGGCGAGGGCCAACAATAATAATAATAATAATAATAATATAGCGTAAGAAATCGAGCAAGAACAATACCCCTCGCCACTTCGTTAGGCGAGGGCCAAATATGCAGGCTCTTAAAGTTCGCAGCACTTATGTGGGCTATGCTGAAAACTCATTTAATGGAGCACTATGTAACTTTTCTGGGAGTTCAGCTCATCTCCATGTCTGATGCCGCCTGTGTGTCCATGTAATTAATATTGTATCTACATTAATCACACATTAAATGAGAGGGTGCTGTTGAACCATAGACCATATATATGAGTGGACTTAGCTAACCTGTTACCTGCCGCATGCCAAATAGGAAGTGCGCCAGGAGGCTCTTCCGGCTCCTCTCCCTTTTTCCCATTGATTTACATTCGGATCTTCTGTACCTGTTGCTGTGAGCCTCGTCATTTTGGTCTTAAAATGTTCGTATGAACCTGCTCTACAGGATCCTGAATTTTTTTCCCGCTATTTTCTCCACACAAAAAAAAACCTATTCATAACATAGAGCCTAGCTCCAGATTCGCTCCAGTAACCGTTAGCATCACGAGCCTCATTTGAGCGGCGCTTAACGCTATGGGTGACGTCACGCTCATTTAGTCCACTTCTTTTATACAGTCTATGGCATTGTTTCCTAAAGACTGGGTCGCGACCCTTACGTGGGTCGCAGAAGATTTTTTTTGGGTCGCTTGGCATGGTTCACGCTCATCCGCATGTCTGTATCTAGGCCCTAAATAAAAAACAACTGCCACATTAAAACTACACCACCTATTTCTGCAAAGTAAAAAAAAACGTTAATTACAACCAGGGGATATTGAATGTCGCCATGACCGAAAATGCATGCTTGAATCGATTTAACAACAACGAGCTTACGTGTCTTCGCCTTCTCCGTGTTGTTTGAGCTACGAAGGCCTCCGTAACCGTGCTCGAACTAACCGTCAATCCATCCACACTGTTTCTGTTCCGGTTTGGTCGTGTGAGCACAAATCATAGTTTTGCATATCTAGTACGTATTTAGAAATGCTCGCTTGGCTGTCAAAAAAAAGCTCAGTGCAAAAGCGCAGTGCAGCTCAGTGTGAGGAAATCCAGGGGACCCAGGATGATGCTGATGCGAACACTAGCATTGCACGTGATATGCGTGTTGCGCTCTCCTCCTGCACCCCGGACTGGAAGGCGCTACAGAAGCGCAGACAGGCCCACCCATCTCACTAGCTGAGTAATCAGGCCATTCAATCTCGTTAGGCCTAGTTATGTTGATATAATTATTACTGTTATTTTTTAAATCTTACTGCTGATTCATTCGAAAAGATGAATAGAGTTTATATCCCAAGAGGTCTGCTATTTGATTATTGTTCTGCTTTTGGATTATTGCTGGTTTGGATTATTTTACTGAACAACTTTTATTATTATTATTTTTTTTAAACTTTATTGCTGGTTCAATTGAATGTTTAAAAGGAAAAAAGAATACATTTCATGCTGCAAAGGGAGCATGTGTAATTTGTTACTTAAATGAAAATATAATAGTGTATAATATAAATAGGCCTGCTTGAAAAGAAATTCAGAAATAATTTTGTTTAGTTGATAGATAATTAAACAATAAAATATCCACTTTACTGTTCAATACGTCTATTTTTTTTATTAACATATAAGAACTACTGATTTGGGTCACAAAAGTTTGTGACTTTTAAAATGTGGGTCACCAGAAAAAAAGTTTGGGAAACACTGGTCTAGGCTATGGTATGCACATGAAAATTCGCCTTTTTATACGCCCGTTGTAAGACGAGACGTATTATGGTATGGCGCTGTCCGTCCGTCCGTCCGTCTGTGGACACTTCAAAGCTTTGAAGTCTTTGAAGCTTTGTCTTCATGAAGAGGCAAATTCCGATTCTAGAATGTGATGATGTCATACTCATACTCCTACTGCAAGAGCCAGATTTCCCTATTGATTATCCGTCCGTCTGTCTGTCCGTCTGTCTGTGGACAATTTCTTGTCCGCGCTCTAACTCGACAACCGTCTCACCTAGGAATGTCAAACTTCCAAACTACACCAACAATTCATCTTTAACTAGGTTTGACAAATTCTAACTTAATTCTATATACAACAAGAGCTCCGCCAGCGGGGCAAAATACGCCCGTACTTTGAATTATTATACGCCCGTTGTAAGACGGGACGTATTATGGTATGGCGCTGTCCGTCCGTCTGTCCGTCTGTCCGTCTGTGGACACTTCAAAGCTTTGAAGTCTTTGAAGCTTTGTCTTCATGAAAGATCTGAACTCTCTTCTCAAATGTTCTGCTGCTGAAAGCGAGAACAACCCACATTCTCTGCTTCTTTGAGCTTTGACACATTAAAGCTTTGTAGTGTCTTTAAGTTCTGTTGCTGCAATCTGATTGGTGGAATTCCGATTCTAGAATTCTATATACAATAATTCAAAGTACGGGCGTATTTTGCCCCGCTGGCGGAGCTCTTGTTTTCTTCTGTTGTATGGTCCTCTGCGGCCACCGTGTGATGTCGTGGCGCTGCTGTGTTGTCAGATGTGCGCTCAGAGTCCACACACTGCGCACTCTTTAGCGGACTTTAACCGCACATCTGCTGCACTTTAGAGCCAATACCGCCACTCCCGTGGATCAGCGCCGCGTACCGAGGAGAGCCTCTGCGTGAGAGCCGTGACCGGAGATGAGGCGCGCCAATCTCGGTACGGACACACCGGATACCGTACAGACATCTGCTCCATGTTAGCTGCACTTTAGCTGCTGTTAGCCATGCTATTCCCGTTAGCCCTGGAGCTCTGCTACCCTAAAGCCTTTGCTGTCAATTTGTTCTGTGGAGCTGACGTGTAGGCACCTGTATCTGAATCATTCTCCCTTTCGTAGTTGGTAGTAACATCTTCGTTAATCATAATTAAATCTAACGTGGTCTGGTCTTGGAGCTAAGTCTTGCTAAAGTGTATTCTAGTATACTTACATGTGTTGTAATATTGGCTGTAGGATCTAGTCAGTCGAAATGATCAGGTTCAACATTTGAGACTTTACAACCATAAAATGGACATAATGACCACCCCCCTCTGGGAGTAGGACATGATCACACAGACTCTGGAAAGGAGTGAGCTGCTGAAGATCAGGGAGTGAATAATTTCTCTGTTTTCTAGTACGTCTGTTTTCTTCCTGTGCAGTTCATACTTTAGTAGTACTTTGTCAGATACAGACTAGTTTATGAAAAACCTGCAGGAAGATTGTGGAAGATGTCTGTGCTTTACTGACGTAACAAAAGTCTTGTTCTGCTGTTCTGGCATTTCAATTAATCAGATTCAAGCCATCCCAGTTGTAGAATGTGTAGAACTCAATTCAGAGTGACACATATATCAATCTGTCTTGAGTCAGGTTAACAGCCCTGGGGCACACAGACGTTATTGATTCATTTATTATGAATTATGCCTAAATTCGGTGTGTCCTTTTAGACCCCATCTCTGGTCTGGTCTCATATTTGTGAATAGTTCAAACCATAATTGGTAACAAAGGACTAATAATGAGTGTGACAGCTAGCCCAGGTAGCCCCCTGCTCACTGTGTCTCACTGTGTCTCTGCTCTCTGCCGTGTAGGGGACAGCGGCTCGGGGCACTATGTGGCCAGTGGTTACAGCGTGTACGAGGAGGAGAACGAGCAGCTCCAGGAAGGACTGAGGGCCAAAGTCAGTGCCCTAAAAAGTGTAAGTCCCCAGGCTCACACTGGTGCTGCTACAGAAGAAATCCACTCTGTCTGACCACTGTCCTCTGTCCCCCCACAGCTGACCATCGACATAGGCACTGAAGTCAAATACCAGAACAAGATGCTGGAGGACATGGTCAGTGTTTGCCTATTAGGCCTGGGACAGGTTGGAGACCATGAACCTCCATATTAAGTTCCACAGTGCATCCATATTAAGGATGCACTGTGGAACTTTTCTGGTGAAGGTGTTGGGTGGCTGCTGTCTTCATCGAGATGTTATTGTTTTGACTGGAATGTTCCACATTATGGCACTAAACTTTCTTATCTTGCATTTATTCTATGACTGGTGTTTTTTGCTCAAATATACCTTGAAAAATATGCATTCTCCATTTCTGACCTGGCTCATCTGTTCATGTGTATGGGGATAGACAAGTTTAATGCTATACTGTGAAACATTTCAGGCAAAAATATTTCCATAGAGAAAAGCAGGAGGTGGACCCTTCACCAGAGAGGTTACATAGTGCAGCTTAAAGAGCACTTTATAACACTACAGGAGGATCATTTCAGTAAAGCCCTTTTCATAAATTAGCCGTACTGTTTAAGGTATAGTCTAGTCAGACTTGAGGTATAGTTTAGTTAGACTAAACAGGTATGTTTTACCTGCTTATTATCAAAAATAAAATACAAATACAATCATAACAAATCAAGACCGATAAGGCCAGCAATAGGACTAGGTTTGGAAAAAAACATTGCTTAATTTAACATTTTTATATAAAAAATAAATTTTACAATTATTGAGCTACAATGTTGCAATATTGTTAGTGTTGCAATACTGTCACTTTTGCAATATACTGTGCAGTTCTGACGAGTAGCTGGAGTAGGTCGACAGCTGCAGTACTCATTTTTTGACTCATTTAGCACATTGCTAAAAGTGCCGTAAGGTTCAGTGCAATATGGGAATTGGAATAGAATTCCAAATATGTGTCACTCTCTGGTCACTGTTAAATGTGTGTACTATATGAGACTGTTCTTGTCTTTGTTCACCTCTTGTCTAACTCTACATAGTGTGTAAATAGTATGTGAGTGTTTTTATCCTTTTAAAGTTTGATCATTTATCAGCTGCAGGGGCTCTGCCGATGGACATGAGCCCAAGACTTTAATCTGGCATATGTAGTCTAAATGTTCATTTAATATGCATTGTTCCCATTAAATAAGTAGTGAGTTTGTGTGTTGTGCTGACTGCGTGCCTCTGTGCAGGACTCGGACTTCGACTCGACAGGGGGGCTTCTGGGGGCCACCATCGGCAGGGTCAAACAGCTGTCCAGAGGGAGCCAGGGCAAACTGCTGTGCCACATGCTGCTCTTCTGCCTCTTTGTCTTCTTTGTGCTCTACTGGTTTATCCGGCTCAGGTGACCGGCCCTGGGGACTGGCCAAGCTAATGGACATGTGTGATGGAGGAGGAGCCATGTACACAGGACTCAACAGAAAAGACCATATCAGATTAGAAGTACTGGCTCATGAAAGAACATTTTATATTTGATATTTAATAGAAACTTTTCTGGTAGAGCAGACACCACCTGCTTGTCTCCATGGAGATGTCATTTCCTTGCCTGGAATGTCCCACATGGTCCTTTCACGCAACAATAATGTCTCCATGGAGATGAGCTGAACTCCCAGAAAAGTTACATAGAGCTCCATTAAATGAGTTTTCAGCATAGCCCACATAAGTGCTGCGAACTTTAAGAGCCTGCGCATTTTCTGATCTAATGTTATATTTTTTCCTCATTTAGGCTGAGTTGTCTTCTCAAACAGCAAATACTTCCACCTTGTGATGTCATGGGGTAAAACAGGAAATGACCCACTGTTTTTAAACTCTATACACCTTCACTAGAATCTTTGGATAATTTCAGTCCTGAAATTGCTGATCTTTACTGAACTAAAGGTAAAAGGAGCTGAAAACGACCACTACATGACATCACAAGGTGAAACACAGCATTTTGAGTTTGGAGAAGGAAAACAAGTTTGTTTTTGACGAGGTAACATTATAACATGATTTAAAGCTCACAATAGTCAATTTAGCATAATACAGGTTCTAAGGCTAGTGTCAACACATAAGTACATACAAGTACATAAGTAAAGAAGGTTCAGCTCCTGACAGTGGTGTCTGTTTGTTCACCTTCCACGGCTCTACTGCTCCACAGGACAGCCACACATCACAAACCACTTTTTCAGTTCAGTCATTAGTGGTCAACTATTCATGAGTCTCAGATGGCATCACAACATTCTAATAGTTAATACAGATGAAGACTGCTCAAATAATATTGTTGAAATAAGCGATGTACTGATCCAGATTTTATTTCCATCAAAACAGTTAACAAAATTGATTCAGTTGTGTTATTTATCCAGCAAGTAACTGTCCAAACAGCCTTGTATGTATAAAAGTTCAAAGGATATGTTAATGATGACAATAAGTAAATTAGTCTCATTACCACCAATAAAGGTCCCGTATTGGCTGAATTGATATCATGGAACCTATAGCCAATCCAGTGTATTTTCCAGAATCGGTGCCAATATTTGATACCAGTATTGTATCGGTGCATGCCTAGTAAAAATGCACTTCCAGAGTCTGCTTTCTAATAGCCATTTGATTTAAGAAAACATGTAATCAACAGAGATATTAGGCTCTTGCTGTAGGCCTGTCACGATAACACATTTTGAAGTAGTATATTGTTAAATATATTACTAAATGAGTATATTGCTGAGGAAAACGGAGAATATAATACAACTAATTTATGCCACTGACACTAACCAAAAAGTAGAATCATCCTTCAAAAACCTATTCAATACAATTAAAAAATATTAGCTGCAAAATATAAATAGCAGAATACTTTAGTAGTTAGGGTATAACTAAAATTAGCCGTAGAAGTAATTTATTCAACAATCTACAGCTGAAATCTAATGACACAAGAAGAAAAACTCTCCACTTGTGCAAAGAAAAAGTCCCCACGACAAATGCCAACCCCAAAAGCCATTGTTCCGTCTTTCATATATTGAGCGATAAGTTGATATAGTATTTATCTTGACAGGCCTATCTTGCCCATGGGTGTATGACATCACTGTCTAAAATCTGAAATACCAATGCAATCATATTTTTACATTGAAACGCCCAAGAAAGAGGTGTTCTGTATCTCAAACTGTAGAATCCAAAATGTATCCTTTTTCAGAAGTTTCCCTGGCACTGCAGCACAGGTGGTGAACAGGATACGGGAGACAAGCCCAGGGCCCACGCATCTGCCACCTCAGCTTCACTTCTTACTTCTACTGTACCAGAGTTTGGACTCACTAACTCCCAATTGTAAATGGAATAAAACTATTAAGTCAGTGGTTAAAATATGCATATGTCATGATAAATGTTTATGACCATTAAATCTTTATTTTACAAATGTGTTGTATACATCCACCTTAAATTGAAAGCTGTCATTTGTATTCTGTGTATCACTTCCTTAGGTTAGGCTGGGCTTCATCAACAGTAAAAAGTACTGTGCAGTAAAGATGGTACAGTTGGGCGGCATCTGAGTAGTCAGGGATTATTTCTATCGAACATTTTAAGTACATTATCATGCAAATAAAGGAAATATGCTGACTACATAGGGCATTCTACATCTACATTTTTATAGTGAACTACTACTAGTAATAAAAGGATAAATTGTTGCAGCCCAGTTGCACAGTTAATTTTTTTTTTTTTTAAATCAAGATTTTGAAAGTTTACATTACTCAGTACTGAACTGACAGCACTGGTGAATCATACAACAGCTCCAGGAACTTTGATTTGAATCTTCAAATGTAGTAAATAAAAATCATCAAAGTTACGACGAAGTGCACTTGTGTTAGCAGCTGACCCAAGGCCCCTGACTGGCCCTTGACTCCTGGTCACTTCTTGGGCAGAGTGTCCATGTACTTGCAGATGATTCCCAGCATGACCTCATCAGCCCCTCCTCCTATGGACATCAGTCGGGCATCTCTGTGGACATAAATATTCACTCAATTGATTTGGAAACATTTTCTGACAAGCATTGTAATTACACAATCAAAATACAGGCAGTGTTTTTTTGTCCCAAATGTTAGTATTAACAGTTGAAAGAAGACTCAAATCTGACCTGCTAAACTAATCCAAGAATCCCATGCATTTCGGAATGCGTTTGTAGTGGTCTAAGCTACAGGGTTAGTAGCTTTTCCACACAGTAAAACTGCATGGACACACAGGCGGCCTCAGACACATCAGGGACACTGCAGAACATGTTTGTAGAGGTCTCCATGTAGCCAAAGTACAGGGTTAGGAGCTTTTACACTGAGCAAGACCCCGTGGAGACACAGGGAGGGCATCTGACACACAGCGTTAACTTATTGAGCTATCTGCAGAGAATATTATACACAGTTAAATTGGAGCTTGTACATTTTGCAGCTATTAAAGTTTCCATTTTGCTTCGACTGTGATCAAGGCCTTTTCTTCAACACACTCCCCATTTCACAGAGATCGTTTTTTTAGTAAAATTTTTGGAGTGGATGGGCCTATTGTCAGATTATAATTATATGGCAAACAGAAGTACAATAGTAAATGTAAAAATATGTTTGTTTTACTCATGATTTTCAGTTCAGCCTTTTATTGGTCATGTTTTTTATTGGACACAGTTTACTAGGAAAACAAGTTATTTGCATTTTAATTGTAATTTAAAGCCAAAGTATGTAACAAGCTGCCAAAAATAAATTAAAATAAAAGGCATATTTTTCATGTTTTTATGGTTATGTTAATTGCACAGACATGTGTCCTTACTCTTCCTGCTTATTTCCATGGAAATGTTCCTTTGGCTGTAATATTCCACAGTATGTCTCCAGTGACAGGTTTTAACATTCTATTTCCATGGAATCATGCAGGGGACTTTCCACTTCCAATTTCCACTATATCAAAATATTGTAGTAATATACTTACTACAATATTGAAGAGTGGGTATTTCACGTCTATGGGGTACACATAACATATTTACATAGATCACCACGTTAGCTTTTATTGTTCGGAAAATGCTATATTTGCCAAATACAACATGTTTAATAAGTTTCAGTTTTGTTTTTGATGCTCTGAGTCTCCCCTCCCTTTGCTCTCTGCACTATAATGACACAATCAGCGCCTATCCACCAATGAAACGACAGCACATTGCATCAGGTTTGTCAAGTTGCTATGTACAGTTTCAAGTTTTTGTATATTTGTGGAGAACTGTTGTGTGGGAGCATGGGCAATATAGGCTTAAGCCCTAGATATTGAAACATGAATGACATCTAAAACCTGTTCAGGCATGTTTTTGATGACAAAACAATGGCATAACCTGGAAGCTTCAAAAAAATTGATTGAAACACAATACTCTTTTTCTTTATATACAGTATATCATGCACCTCTATATTCCTTTGAGTCCAGAGCTTGTGCCAGCACTGACCTGTAGAAGCGACTAACCAGTACGTTGCTGGTGTAGCCCATGCCTCCCCAGAACTGCAGGCAGCTGTCGGCCACCTCTCGGGCCAGCCGCCCCCCCTTCAGTTTCGCCATGGACGCCAGCTTGGTCACGTCGTTGCCCTTCAGGTACAGGGCTGTGGAGAGCAAACATGACATTGGCATATGACCATACCAGCTTGTCAAAGCCTGACCCCCTCAGATCTCAGAAGATCAGCAGGGCCGGTCCTGGTTAGTAATTGGATAGGAGACCACTAGGAATTCCAGGTAGCACAGTGGGGCGCCAGTCACAAAAACAGCTGTGTCTTTAGGCAAGACACCCACATTGCCTAGAATGAAAGTGTGTGAGTGTTGGTGGTGGTCGGAGGGGCTGATGATGCAGTTTGGAGCCTCACTTCTGTCAGTCTGCCCCAGGGCAACTGTGGCTACAACAGCAGTTTACACCACCGAGTGTGGAGTGAATGAAGAATTAATTGTAAAGCGTCTTTGAGTGTCCAGAAAAGCACTGTATAAAACTGATGCATTATAACATTTATGTCAGGGGGATGGTATAGAGGGCTATAAAAGTCTGTGGGATATTCACAGTTTTTTAAAGAAATACGCTAATGAAAACAAAAATGAATTGCAACTCATCATTTTTGTTAGATTTAATCAAGAAATTAATATTGTGGCTAAAAGTCTTGTGTTCTACTGAAAACAACCATGCCACCACTTTTTAGTGAAAATGTTATTTCACCTTAGCATAACTTTGCTGACTAGGAACTTTATGCAGATTCAAACGGATTCAAAGTTTAGATGCAACAGACTATACATTATACAAGACACACAATCTGGAACTGTCTCCCCTCTCCCAATTACCAGTGGGTGGGATTGACAAATCAGAAATGCATGGTCCACCCATGTCGAAACAAACATGGCATCTCTAACAAAGTGTCATATATTTTGATCTATGTTTATAGGACATTTCAGAGATGTATTTGAGAGACATGCTACAAAACAAGGGAGTAATTTATCAAGCAAGAGTAACAGAGTATTATGCTCCATGTACTAGAGCAAAATGTGTCTTGTACAGATATACTGTATAAGCAGCTCTTGAGGTCAAAATAAATCTGCTGTGCACTGTCTGCATCTATTATGAAGCGTTTTGTTGTCCAGTAAGCAAGTTGTGGCTAGCATTGCTGTAATGACAAACTCCAGTCTGGCCTCTGAAAGTTGTGAAAAGCGCTTAAAAACTTATCATGGTGAATAACTAATAATATAATAATCCATCCATCCATCTTCTCCCGCTTAATCTGGCTGGGTCGCGGGGGCAGTTTGCTGCCCAATACTCATAGCACCTGACCTCCCCTATGAACCCCTCTGCAGGTGGTGAGCCCACAGGAGGGTGGACAACATGGTCCTTGATGTTAGTTCATAGGGGTAAATATAATAATATAATTCCATTTTTCATTTTTAGCATGGTAAAAATCAGATACAGCGCCTTTAAATAATGACTTAAACAATTACTTTGTACTTTTACTTGATCAAAGTTCAAAGTCATTGAAGTAATGACACATTCACCAGTGTGTGAGACTCTGTGCCTGAGGGAATCGTACCCACAGCTCTGTAGAAGAGCGAGCGCAGCAGCTCCACCTCGGTGTGCAACTCGGCCAGCCTGAAGTGCACGGCCTGATGGGAGAGCACGGGTTGGCCAAACACCTTCCTCTGCTGCGTGTACGCCACCGTCTCCTGGATGACGTTGTCCATGGCGGTCATGACTGAAACACAGGGGAACAGGGAGAGACCAGCGGCTCATGTTTATTCAAAACACCCTGCTGTACTACTGTAGACCAGCACGCATTCACTTCATTCTGACTCCCAAATGAGCCTTCGCCTACACTGAGCTGTGTGCAGTCAGTGACTCTAGCCCACAGACTGTACAGTGGAGGAAGTATTTGATCCATTGCTGATTTTATAGTTTTGTCCATTGACAAAGAAATGAACAGTATAATTTTAATGCTAGGTTTACTTTAACAATGAGATATAGAATATCAAAAAGAAAATCCAGAAAATCACATGATAGAAAATATATTAATTGATTTGCATTTCATTGTGTAAAATAAATATTTGATCCCTGACCAACCATTAAGAGTTCTGGCTCCCACAGACCAGTTAGACGCCCCTGATCAACTCGTCACCTGAATTAGACTCCTGTTTGAATGAGTCACCTGTAGAAAAGACCCCTGTCCACAGAATCAGTCAATTAATCAGACTCAAAATTGTGCAACATGGGAAAAAACAAAGAGCTGTCAAAGGATGTCAGGGACCAGACTGTGGCCCTGCACGAGGCTGGAATGGGCTACAAAACCATAAGCAAGAATCTGGTGTGAAGGAGCCAACTGTTGGAGCAATTGTTTGAAAATCTAAGAAATACAAAATGACCATTAATCGGCCTCGATCCGGGGCTCCACACAAGATCTCACCTCATGGGATCTCAATGATCATGAGAACAGAGAAAAATCAGCCTAGACCTACACAGGAGGACCTGGTTAATGATCTCAAGGCTGCTGGGACCACAGGCACTAAGAAAACCATTGGCAACACTTTACACCTCATTAGATTAAAATCCTGCAGTGCTCCAAGGTCCCCCTGCTGAAGAAGGCTCATGTACAGCCTCCTGAAGTTTGCCCATGAACACCTGAATGATAAAGAGAGGGCATTGGGAGAAGGTGCTGTGGTCAGATGAAACCAAAATCAAACTCTTTGGCATTAACTAAACTCGCTGTGTTTGGAGGAAGAGAAAAGCTATGCCTATGACCCTGAGAACACCATCCCCTTGTTGAGCATGAAGGTGGAAACATTCTGCTTTGGGGGTGTTTTTCTGCCAAGGAAGCAGGACAACTTCACCATGTAACGGGAGGTGACGGAGCCACGTACTGTTAAAATCCTGAGTGACAACCTCCTTCCCTCTGCCAGGAAACTGAAAATGAGTCGTGGATGAGCCTACCAACACGACAATGACCCAAAACATACAGCCAAGGCAACGAAGGAGTGGCTTGAGGATTCAAACACTTATTTCACTCAGTGAAATGCAAATCAGTTTATATATTTTCTTTAAAGTTATTTTCTGGATTTCTACCATTAAAATGATAGACTGCTCATTTTTTTTGTCAGTGGGCAGACTTACAAAACCAGCAAGGATCAAATACTTATTTCCTCCACTGTATAACAGCCTCGACAGGAGCCCCCGACAGGAGCCCCCAACAGGAGCTCCAGACAGGAGCCCCCGACAAGAGCCCCCGACAGAAGCTCCAGACAGGAGCCCCAGACAAGAGTTCCAGACAGGAGCCCCCGACAGGAGCCTAGGATAGAGCGGCGGAAGCTGTCTGAGGCATACACAGCAGAACTGAGAAATGTTGTAACTGACTGAATAGTGTGTTTTGTTTCATTCAGACAGTCATTGTCCACTAGTCCTTCTTCAAATATTTCTAGTGGGGGCTTTGAAAAGTGACATAGTGCACTTTTAAACTGTTCTTTAGGCTGATGTCATGAGGTGGTGCTTCATCCGACTCTGAAAACTGTGGTGCACAAACTGTCTGCTAGTAGTCAGCACTTAGCAGTTATTTTAACCTGATTTAAACTTAAATCAGCATGTGCGCTTTTGACGTCAAGATGAATTCATTCATGCTGTATTCGTAACTGTAAGAAACAAAAACATTTTGAAGTAACTACTAAATTATTTCAATTCAAATGTTACTTTTTTCACTAAGAAAAATAACCTTGGACAATGATTATGGCCTAAACCCAGTCAGCATTTGTTCAGGAGGGTCTCACTGTAAAAAGAACTTACTGTTGGCCACAGCCCAGAGGCGCTCCTCCTGAAACTGGAGCATCTGATAGGTGAAGCCCATGCCCTCCTGACCAATCACGTTAGAGCAGGGCACGCGGACGTCATCGAAGAACACCTCTGCTGTGTCTGATGACCACATGCCCATTTTACTGATAGAGCGGGCGATGTGTACCCCTACGACACAACATACACACTGTTACACACCGGTGACACAACATACACACTGTTACACAGCCATAACAAAACATACACACTGTTACACACCCATAACACAACATACACACTGTTACACACCGGTGACACAACATACACACTGTTACACACCCATAACACAACATACACACTGTTACACACCCATAACACAACATACACACTGTTACACACAGGTGACAAAACATACACACTGTTACACACAGGTGACACAACATACAGTGTTACAGCAGATCCTCCTTAAAACATAGTTAAACATTGGTGACCCATCATAGGTTCATAAACACATATAGAGTACCTGGCAGGTTCATAAACACATATAGAGTACCTGGCAGGTTCATAAACACATATAGACAGGGGTGCACATAACTTTTTCAGTGAGTTACTCAGGTGAGTACCAGGAGATGGAGTTTGGTACGCACTAGAGGTAAGATCGGGCCTAAAAAATCCAGCCCGACCCGACCCGCGGGTATTAAAACCCGACCCGACCCGAGCCCGACCAATTAACTTGATTCGCAGGCCCGAGCCCGAAGCAAACCCGAAATTTCATGCGGACCTGCGGAGGGTAAGATTATTAAGAGGGCGTCGTTCACGTGCGCAGAGCATGCGCTGGCTCTGCGGCTCCAGTTACAGGAGCCGCTCTGGCTCTGGCTCATGCTCTGCGCACGAATTTACCTGTTTATTTATTTTAAAAAAGTCAGCGAGAAAGCCGGCCCGACCGACCCGAAGCAATGATTGACATTCGGGTCGGGTCGGGCTCGGGCTCGGGCTTAAGATCTTACCTCTAACGCAAAGGCGCTCAGTAACTGAAGTGGCATTACGCATTCGTTATTTTTGCTGCGCATGCGTACCAGCGTACCAGTTATGTGCACCCCTGCATATAGAGTACCTGGCAGGTTCATAAACACATATAGAGTACCTGGCAGGTTCATGGGCAGGCAGATGAGGGACTTGTTCCTGTGGGGTGGCCCATCACTGGTGTTGGCGAGCAGACACATCCAGTCTGCTTGGGTGCCGTTGGTGGTCCACATTTTTCCTCCGTTGATAATGTACTCATCTCCTTTCCTCACTGCCTTCGTCCTGATGCCTGAAACACAGGGACAGGTCATGTAACGACTGCTTTTGAACAGCCCATTCTCATGTAATGTCTTTTTAGAGATCACACATGGAAAGTCACATAGAGAACATTTTTGTACATACACATGCTTAATAAATTACATCTTTTCAAGCTACTTTTGAGCAATAACAACTTTAGTGAAATAAATGTTTAGTAATATACAGTGGAACATTTCAGCTGAAGCAATCCATGGTGACAAGCAGGTGATGGACCTTCCATCACAAAAGTTGCATAGTGCACATTTAAGATTGTTATTAGACAGAAAAGATACAAAACTCTGACCTGAACTTGAGCTAGCAAAAATTCAGACTCAGTGCTTCTAGAGTTTACCTGCTGCCTTCATCTCCTCACTCCAATTGCTCCTCTTTGCTGCTCACGCAACTTATTCTTGTCCAACCAACGGCCAGCCTGCACAGTTTAAACCTCTATTTCAGATGCACGGCTGCTTCAGTTTGTGCAGAGGAGGCCTCCCTTATTGTCAATGACAAAAACCCCACTATTTCAAATGAGTTCTTGTTAAAATATCTAATGCCAATGTGGTACAGTTACAGTATGTCTAAGACCTACTGGACACATCGGAGCCAGCTCCACTCTCGCTCACGCCCAGGCAGGCCACCTTGTCCCCCAGGACAGACGGGAGCAGGAACTCCATCTTCAGGGCCTCAGAGCCAAACCTGATCAAAAACACAGAGGTGACCTGTGGTCAAATCAGCCTATGTGCTCTTATACTTGTTCTGATCCGGTTTAAGAGCATTCTAAAGACATTGAAAAAGGTGCATTTTTGCCCTGTGAATGGCATTGTTAGTATTGATACCTGCTCAAATTAATATTTAATTTCAACACTAGTTAGTTTGTTAGTATCGATTACTACCTGATTTTCAATACTTTTGACAACCTTAATTTGGACAGTTGTAATTAACTCACAAATGTTGCAAGGCAATGTCGTTTACAGAGAGCAAAATCCCTCTATATGTTTTGGGCTCAGTTATAGGAAATTAAAAAGTGATTTTCTGACAGACATTGGGATTAGGATTAGATGGTGATATGTTTTACAGACAGGTGCTTGTACCTGGCCAAGGCGGGTGTAGTCATATCGGTCTGCACTCCGATCGCCATGGGAACGCCTCCACAGCGGATGTGTCCCAGCTCCTCTGACATGGCCATGCTGTAGCTGAAGTCCAGCCCCAGCCCTCCATACTCTGCACACAACACACACAAACAGGTCAACACACACAAGCAACACACACGTAATCAACACACAGGCCAACAACACACACATACAGGTCACCATACACACAAACAAGACACACGTAAACAACACACAGGCTAACAACACACACAAACAGGTGAACACACACAAGCAACACACACGTAATCAACACACAAGGTACACACAAGATACTTCCTGGTTAAATGAAGGTTAATCAAATAATGTAATACGTAAGTACATCATCCCTTTCTCCTGTGTAGTAAAGCTGAAACAAATGATTAACTGCAACTGATTGATTATTGACACAACCAATAATTAAGTAAGAAATCGAATAATGGTCTGATCTTAAACTATAGACCCCAAACATGTGCTGAGAGAGGATGCTTCATTCCTCAGGCAGAGCAGATACATAGAATAAATAACAGGAAATGTGGAAACATGGTGTCTTTAAGTGCACTCAGCCGGGATGTCTCATATTCATGGTCCTCACGATTAAACAACTAATCCAATTAAACATAATGGTCAGATTCATCATTTAGCAACACAGTCATTAGGACATGCTCTGCTTCCCTGGTGGCGAGGTGAGGAGCAGAGGGGAAGAGAGGAGAGAGGAGCAGAGGGGAAGAGAGGAGGAGAGAGGAGGAGCAGCAGGGGGGACAGAGAGGAGGAGAGAGGAGGAGGAGCAGGGGGGACAGAGAGGAGGAGGAGCAGGCGGGACAGAGAGGAGGAGGAGCAGGCGGGACAGAGAGGAGGAGGAGCAGAGGGGAAGAGAGGAGGAAGAGCAGAGGGAGAGAGGAGGAAAGAAGAGGAAGAGCAGAGGGGACAACAGAGAGGAGGAGAGAGGAGGAGGAGTAGTAGAGGGGACAGAGAGGAGAGAGGAGTAGGAGCAGGGGGGACAGAGAGGAGGAGCAGAGGGGACAACAGAGAGGAGGAGGAGTAGAGGGAACAGAGAGGAGGTGCAGGGGGGACAGAGAGGAGGAGGAGGAGCAGAGGGGACAGAGAGGAGGAAAGAGGAGGAGGAGCAGAGGGAAAAAGAAGAGGAGGAGCAGAGGGACAGAGAGGAGGAGAGAGGAGGAGGAGCAGAGGGGACAGAGAGGAGGAGAGAGGAGGAGGAGCAGAGGAGACAGAGAGGAGGAGGAGCAGGGGGGAAGAGAGGAGGAGTAGCAGAGGGAGAGAGGAGGAGAGAAGAGGAGGAGCGAGGTGGAGCAGAAGGAGCCGGGGAGCCTGGTTGGAATTGATTTAAAAGGTGAGTAACACAATATTCAATTGAATTTGGAAGTGAACTGGAAGCCAGTGGAGCTGCTGGGGTGGGGGACTGGAGTGATGTGGTTGGAGGGTGTTCTGTGGAGCTGCTGGAGGACTGGAGTGATGTGGTTGATAGAGAGTGTTCTATGGAGCTGCTGGAGGACTGGAGTGATGTGGTTGATAGAGGGTGTTCTGTGGAACTGCTGGAGGACTGAAGTGATGTGGTTGGAGGGTGTTCTGTGGACCTGCTGGAGGACTGAGTGATGTGGTTGGAGGGTTTTCTGCTGGAGGACTGGAGTGAGGTGGTTGATGGCGGTTGTTATGTGGAGCTGCTGGAGGACTGGAGTGATGTGGTTGATAGAGGGTGTTCTGTGGAGCTGCTGGATAACTGGAGTGATGTGGTTGGAGGGTGTTCTGTGGACCTGCTGGAGGACTGGAGTGATGTGGTTGATAGAGGGTGTTCTATGGAGCTGCTGGAGGACTGGAGTGATGTGGTTGGAGGGTGTTCTGTGGAGCTGCTGGAGGACTGGAGTGGTGTGGTTGATAGAGAGTGTTCTATGGAGCTGCTGGAGGACTGGAGTGATGTGGTTGATAGAGGGTGTTCTGTGGAGCTGCTGGAGGACTGGAGTGAGGTGGTTGATGGAGGGTGTACTGTGGAGGTGCTGTAGGACTGGAGTGATGTGGTTGATAGAGAGTGTTCTATGGAGCTGCTGGAGGACTGAAGTGATGTGGTTGGAGGGTGTTCTGTGGACGTGCTGGAGGACTGGAGTGATGTGGTTGGAGGGTGTTCTGCTGGAGGACTGGAGTGAGGTGATTGATGGCGGTTGTTATGTGGAGTTGCTGGAGGACTGGAGTGATGTGGTTGATAGAGGGCGTTCTATGGAACTGCTGGAGGACTGGAGTGATGTGGTTGGAGGGTGTTCTGTGGAGCTGGTGGAGGAGTGGAGTGATGTGGTTGATAGAGAGTGTTCTGTGGAGCTGCTGGAGGGCTGGAGTGATGTGGTTGATAGAGGGTGTTCTGTGGAGCTGCTGGACTGGAGTGATGTGGTTGATAGAGAGTGTTCTATGGAGCTGCTGGAGGACTGGAGTGATGTGGTTGATAGAGGGTGTTCTATGGAGCTGCTGGAGGACTGGAGTGATGTGGTTGGAGGGTGTTCTGTGGAGCTGCTGGAGGACTGGAGTGATGTGGTTGATAAAGGGTGTTCTGTGGAGCTGCTGGAGGACTGGAGTGAGGTGGTTGATGGAGGGTGTTCTGTGGAGCTGCTGGAGGACTGGAGTGATGTGGTTGGAGGGTGTTCTGTGGACCTGCTGGAGGACTGGAGTGATGTGGTTGGAGGGTGTTCTGCTGGAGGACTGGAGTGAGGTGGTTGATGGCGGGTGTTAAGTGGAGCTGCTGGAGGACTGGAGTGATGTGGTTGATAGAGGGTGTTCTATGGAGCTGCTGGAGGACTGGAGTGATGTGGTTGGAGGGTGTTCTGTGGAGCTGCTGGAGGACTGGAGTGATGTGGTTGATAGAGAGTGTTCTATGGAGCTGCTGGAGGACTGGAGTGATGTGGTTGATAGAGCGTGTTCTGTGGAGCTGCTGGAGGACTGGAGTGATATGGTTGGAGGGTGTTCTGCTGGAGGACTGGAGTGAGGCAGTTGGAGGGTGTTCTGAGGAGCTGCTGGAAGACTGGAGTGAGGTGGTTGATGGAGGGTGTACTGTGGAGGTGCTGGAGGACTGGAGTGATGTGGTTGATAGAGAGTGTTCTATGGAGCTGCTGGAGGACTGAAGTGATGTGGTTGATAGAGGGTGTTCTGTGGAGCTGCTGGAGGACTGAAGTGATGTGGTTGGAGGGTGTTCTGTGGACGTGCTGGAGGACTGCAGTGATGTGGTTGGAAGGTGTTCTGCTGGAGGACTGGAGTGAGGTGGTTGATGGAGGGTGTTCTGTGGAGCTGCTGGAGGACTGGAGTGATGTGGTTGGAGGGTGTTCTGTGGACCTGCTGGAGGACTGGAGTGATGTGGTTGGAGGGTGTTCTGCTGGAGGACTGGAGTGAGGTGGTTGATGGCGGGTGTTAAGTGGAGCTGCTGGAGGACTGGAGTGATGTAGTTGATAGAGGGTGTTCTGTGGACGTGCTGGAGGACTGCAGTGATGTGGTTGGAAGGTGTTCTGCTGGAGGACTGGAGTGAGGTGGTTGATGGAGGGTGTTCTGTGGAGCTGCTGGAGGACTGGAGTGATGTGGTTGGAGGGTGTTCTGTGGACGTGCTGGAGGACTGCAGTGATGTGGTTGGAAGGTGTTCTGCTGGAGGACTGGAGTGAGGTGGTTGATGGAGGGTGTTCTGTGGAGCTGCTGGAGGACTGGAGTGATGTGGTTGGAGGGTGTTCTGTGGACCTGCTGGAGGACTGGAGTGATGTGGTTGGAGGGTGTTCTGCTGGAGGACTGGAGTGATGTGGTTGGAGGGTGTTCTGCTGGAGGACTGGAGTGAGGTGGTTGATGGCGGGTGTTAAGTGGAGCTGCTGGACGACTGGAGTGATGTAGTTGATAGAGGGTGTTCTATGGAGCTGCTGGAGGACTGGAGTGATGTGGTTGGAGGGTGTTCTGTGGAGCTGCTGGAGGACTGGAGTGATGTGGTTGATAGAGAGTGTTCTATGGAGCTGCTGGAGGACTGGAGTGATGTGGTTGATAGAGGGTGTTCTGTGGAGCTGCTGGAGGACTGGAGTGAGGTGGTTGATGGCGGTTGTTATGTGGAGCTGCTGGAGGACTGGAGTGATGTGGTTGATAGAGGGCGTTCTATGGAGCTGCTGGAGGACTGGAGTGATGTGGTTGGAGGGTGTTCTGTGGAGCTGCTGGAGGACTGGAGTGATGTGGTTGATAGAGAGTGTTCTGTGGAGCTGCTGGAGGGCTGGAGTGATGTGGTTGATAGAGGGTGTTCTGTGGAGCTGCTGTAGGACTGGAGTGATGTGGTTGGAGGGTGTTCTGTGGAGCTGCTGGAGGACTGGAGTGATGTGGTTGATAGAGAGTGTTCTGTGGAGCTGCTGGAGGGCTGGAGTGATGTGGTTGATAGAGGGTGTTCTGTGGAGCTGCTGTAGGACTGGAGTGATGTGGTTGGAGGGTGTCCTGCTGGAGGACTGGAGTGAGGTGGTTGATGGCGGGTGTTATGTGGAGCTGCTGAAGGACTGGAGTGATGTGGTCGATAGAGGGTGTTCTATGGAGCTGCTGGAGGACTGGAGTGATGTGGTTGGAGGGTGTTCTGTGGAGCTGCTGGAGGACTGGAGTGATGTGGTTGATAAAGGGTGTTCTGTGGAGCTGCTGGAGGACTGGAGTGAGGTGGTTGATGGAGGGTGTTCTGTGGAGCTGCTGGAGGACTTGAGTGAGGTGGTTAATGGAGGGTGTTCTGTGGAGCTGCTGAAGGACTGGAGTGATGTGGTCGATAGAGGGTGTTCTATGGAGCTGCTGGAGGACTGGAGTGATGTGGTTGATAGAGGGTGTTCTGTGGAGCTGCTGGAGGACTGGAGTGATGTGGTTGGAGGGTGTTCTGCTGGAGGACTGGAGTGAGGTGGTTGATGGCGGTTGTTATGTGGAGCTGCTGGAGGACTGGAGTGAGGTGGTTGATGGAGGGTGTTCTGTGGAGCTGCTGGAGGACTGGAGTGATGTGGTTGGAGGGTGTTCTGTGGAGCTGCTGGAGGACTGGAGTGATGTGGTTGATAAAGGGTGTTCTGTGGAGCTGCTGGAGGACTGGAGTGAGGTGGTTGATGGAGGGTGTTCTGTGGAGCTGCTGGAGGACTTGAGTGAGGTGGTTAATGGAGGGTGTTCTGTGGAGCTGCTGAAGGACTGGAGTGATGTGTTCGATAGAGGGTGTTCTATGGAGCAGCTGGAGGACTGGAGTGATGTGGTTGGAGGGTGTTCTGTGGACCTGCTGGAGGACTGGAGTGATGTGGTTGGAAGGTGTTCTGCTGGAGGACTGGAGTGAGGTGGTTGATGGCGGGTGTTAAGTGGAGCTGCTGGAGGACTGGAGTGATGTGGTTGATAGAGGGTGTTCTATGGAGCTGCTGGAGGACTGGAGTGATGTGGTTGGAGGGTGTTCTGTGGAGCTGCTGGAGGACTGGAGTGATGTGGTTGATAGAGAGTGTTCTATGGAGCTGCTGGAGGACTGGAGTGATGTGGTTGATAGAGAGTGTTCTATGGAGCTGCTGGAGGACTGAAGTGATGTGGTTGATAGAGGGTGTTCTGTGGAGCTGCTGGAGGACTGAAGTGATGTGGTTGGAGGGTGTTCTGTGGACGTGCTGGAGGACTGCAGTGATGTGGTTGGAAGGTGTTCTGCTGGAGGACTGGAGTGAGGTGGTTGATGGCGGTTGTTATGTGGAGCTGCTGGAGGACTGGAGTGAGGTGGTTGATGGAGGGTGTTCTGTGGAGCTGCTGGAGGACTGGAGTGATGTGGTTGATAGAGGGTGTTCTATGGAGCTGCTGGAGGACTGGAGTGATGTGGTTGATAGAGGGTGTTCTGTGGAGCTGCTGGAGGACTGGAGTGATGTGGTTGGAGGGTGTTCTGCTGGAGGACTGGAGTGAGGTGGTTGATGGCGGTTGTTATGTGGAGCTGCTGGAGGACTGGAGTGATGTGGTTGATAGAGGGTGTTCTATGGAGCTACTGGAGGACTGGAGTGATGTGGTTGGAGGCTGTTCTTTAAAGCTGCTGGAGGACTGGAGTGATGTGGTTGATAGAGAGTGTTCTATGGAGCTGCTGGAGGACTGGAGTGATGTGGTTGATAGAGGGTGTTCTGTGGAGCTGCTGGAGGACTGGAGTGATGTGGTTGGAGGGTGTTCTGTGGAACTGCTGGAGGACTGGAGTGATGTGGTTGGAGGGTGTTCTGCTGGAGGACTGGAGTGAGGTGGTTGATGGCGGGTGTTATGTGGAGCTGCTGAAGGACTGGAGTGATGTGGTCGATAGAGGGTGTCCTATGGAGCTGCTGGAGGACTGGAGTGATGTGGTTGGAGGGTGTTCTGTGGAGGTGCTGGAGGACTGGAGTGAGGTGGTTAATGGAGGGTGTTCTGTGGAGGTGCTGGAGGACTGGAGTGATGTGGTTAGGGGGGTGTTCGGTGGAGCTGCTGGAGGACTGGAGTGATGTGGTTGGAGGGTGTTCTGTGGAGCTGCTGGAGGACTGGAGTGATGTGGTTGGAGGGTGTTCTGCTGGAGGACTGGAGTGAGGTGGTTGATGGCGGGTGTTATGTGGAGCTGCTGGAGGACTGGAGTGATGTGGTTGATAGAGGGTGTTCTATGGAGCTGCTGGAGGACTGGAGTGATGTGGTTGGAGGCTGTTCTGTGGAGCTGCTGGAGGATTGGAGTGATGTGGTTGATAGAGGGTGTTCTATGGAGCTGCTGGAGGACTGGAGTGATGTGGTTGATAGAGGATGTTCTGTGGAGCAGCTGGAGGACTGGAGTGATGTGGCTGGAGGGTGTTCTATGGAGCTGCTGGAGGACTAGAGTGAGGTGGTTGATGGAGGGTGTTATGTGAAGGTGCTGGAGGACTGGAGTGATGTGGTTGGAAGGTGTTCTGTGGAGCTGCTGGAGGAATGGAGTGATGTGGTTGGAGGGTGTTCTGTGGAGCTGCTGGAGGACTGGAGTGTTGTGGTTGGAGGGTGTTCTGTGGAGCTGCTGGAGGACTGGAGTGATGTAGTTGGAGGGTGTTCTGTGGAGCTGCTGGAGGACTGGAGTGATGTGGTTGATAGAGGGTGTTCTGTGGAGCTGGTGGAGGACTGGAGTGATGTGGTTGATAGAGGGTGTTCTGTGGAGCTGCTGGAGGACTGGAGTGATGTGGTTGGAGGGTGTTCTGTGGAGGTGCTGGAGGACTGGAGTGAGGTGGTTAATGGAGGGTGTTCTGTGGAGGTGCTGGAGGACTGGAGTGATGTGGTTAGGGGGGTGTTCGGTGGAGCTGCTGGAGGACTGGAGTGATGTGGTTGGAGGGTGTTCTGTGGAGCTGCTGGAGGACTGGAGTGATGTGGTTGGAGGGTGTTCTGCTGGAGGACTGGAGTGAGGTGGTTGATGGCGGGTGTTATGTGGAGCTGCTGGAGGACTGGAGTGATGTGGTTGATAGAGGGTGTTCTATGGAGCTGCTGGAGGACTGGAGTGATGTGGTTGGAGGCTGTTCTGTGGAGCTGCTGGAGGACTGGAGTGATGTGGTTGACAGAGGGTGTTCTATGGAGCTGCTGGAGGACTGGAGTGATGTGGTTGATAGAGGGTGTTATGTGGAGCTGCTGGAGAACTGGAGTGATGTGGTTGGAGGGTGTTCTGTGGAGCTGCTGGAGGATTGGAGTGATGTGGTTGATAGAGGGTGTTCTATGGAGCTGCTGGAGGACTGGAGTGATGTGGTTGATAGAGGATGTTCTGTGGAGCAGCTGGAGGACTGGAGTGATGTGGCTGGAGGGTGTTCTATGGAGCTGCTGGAGGACTAGAGTGAGGTGGTTGATGGAGGGTGTTATGTGAAGGTGCTGGAGGACTGGAGTGATGTGGTTGGAAGGTGTTCTGTGGAGCTGCTGGAGGAATGGAGTGATGTGGTTGGAGGGTGTTCTGTGGAGCTGCTGGAGGACTGGAGTGTTGTGGTTGGAGGGTGTTCTGTGGAGCTGCTGGAGGACTGGAGTGATGTAGTTGGAGGGTGTTCTGTGGAGCTGCTGGAGGACTGGAGTGATGTGGTTGATAGAGGGTGTTCTGTGGAGCTGGTGGAGGACTGGAGTGATGTGGTTGATAGAGGGTGTTCTGTGGAGCTGCTGGAGGACTGGAGTGATGTGGTTGATGGAGAGTGTTTGGATATGGGCTGCTGGGTCTCTAAGTGTTGTAATTTGTGGAGAGCTTTGTGAGAGTCCATGGAGAAGGGAGTTGCAGTAGTCGAGTATAGGGATGACCAGGCTACTGACGAGGATGGCAGCAGTGTGAGGGGTGAGGGAGGGGCGGAGGCAGTTGATTTTCCTCAGGTGAAAATACGAAGACTTGGTGATATGGTTGACATGGGACTGAAATGAAAGTGTACTGTCCAGAATGACGGCAAGGCTCTTTACTTGAGGGGAGGGACAGATGGAGGAATTATCAATGGAAATGGAGAGACTGGGAGTTTTGTTGATAGTGGACTTGGGGCCTATAAACAGGACTTCGGTCTTATTGGTATTGAGCTTTAGAAGATTAGATGAAAACCAGGACTTGATATCGTCTGGGTATTGTCTGCATAGCAATGGCAGTAGACATTATATTTTCTGAAGATGTGGCCAAGGGGAAGCAGGTAAATGATAAAGAGCAGGGGGCCTAGGATGGAGCCTCGAGGAACACCAGAGGAAACAGAAGAAGGTTGAGATGAATGAGGACCGATCTGAACATACTGAAAACGGTTGAAGAAACATGATTTAAACCAGAGCAGGGGTGTGTGAGATATGCCAATGGGGATCAATCTGTCAATGAGTATTGCGTGAGAGATGGTGTCAAATGCAGTAGGATAAGGATGGAGAGAAGTCCTTTGTCAGCTGCAAGTAGGAGGTCATCTGTGAATTTGAGTAATGCTGTCTCTCTGCTGTGGAGGGGTCTGAAACCAGACTATTGTTTATAGAGATTGTTTGTTGAGAAATGGGAAGTGGGAATAAATAATCAGCTGAATACTGTAGAGTAGAGCTGAAGGTTTGGACACTGGTTTCATTGAGCTGGTCTGAGTACAGAACAGTACCATTTTCCTGTTGTGGAGGATCTGAAGTGGCTTTAAACAGCAGCATTATTCAAAGTGCTCAGGCCCCAGCCCACTGTTCCTAATGGACTTTAACAGGTGTGAATATAGTTTCAACAAATTATTTCTTGTCATCTCTCTGTGTCCCTGGCTTTTATCTGTAGCCCACACTTTAGCTGTGGGTTTGAGAAAAGTAGTCAGTAAAACTCCATTGTTCACCTTACATGCCACTCAGCCCTTTGAAGAGGACTCAAGCTGTGACTCTAAATGCAGCTCAAAGCACAAGAACACAGGGAAGTGTACATGAAGAAGAGCACACACACACTCGTGCCCGCACACACACACACACACACACACACACACACACACACACACACACACACACACACACACACACACACACACACACACACACACACACACACACACACACACACACACACACTTTCTCATTTACACATGGGCGATTCCATAATTCGGAGCACATTTCAAGTTGCTCGCTGTATTTATCAGGCATACATTTCCTCGAACGGTCCATCAACCCCTCTTTGAACAAAATTAGGGGAGCTGATAGCATTAATGATTTTTGCAGAATCAATCTATTTATATGCTGTAGATAGCAGTTTTAGCCTGTCTGTGGTTTATTGAACTTCTTCTCCTCAAACTGAAACCACTCTCTTCCACCTTGTGATGTCAGATGGTCATACAGGATGTGCTCAACTGTGTTTTGAAACTCCATACACCTTCACTAGAATCATTTGAATAATGTTAGCCCTAGAATTGCAATTCTTTATTTAAAAAAAAGAAGCTGGTAAATTGAAAACAACCACATCCAGACATCAGAGGTGGAACAGAGCATTTTGAGCTTTGGAGATGTAGACAGCCTAATAATAATGGGTTAGACAAACTCCAGGTATGTTTGTGAGGATGTAACAATATTTAAACATATTCTAACACAATACTGCAGGCAATTTTAGGTAATCAAGGATTTTTGACCCGTTTTAACCCAGATCTGAACTTCAAACCATGTTTTTGATCTAATAACACAGGATTTAAATCATGGACCAGATTTTTTCCCCATAAGCATGACAGGTTCCCACTCATACACACAAACACATGCTCTCACACACACACACACACAGACACACACACACACACACGCACACACACACACACGCTCACACACCAAACACACGCTCACACACACTGGTTAGTACTTGGATGGGAGACCACTGGGAATTCCAGGTGCCACAGTGGGGCGCCAGTGGCAAAAACTGTCGTTGTGTCCTCAGGCAAGACACTTCACCCACATTGCCTAGTATGAAAGTGGTGTGTGCATGGCAGTACTCCCTTGAAAAAGAGATTAGTAATCTCAATGGGACTTTCCTGGATAAATAAAGGTAAAAAAAACAAACACACACACACACACACACACACAAACATACATACATACACTTACTCATTCTCACACACACAAACACAGATTCACACACACAAACATGCTCTCACACACACACACACACACACACACACACACACGTACTGCTGCTTATCACAGAGAACTCCACAGACTGTATCGGGCTGAGCCTCCCCTCCATTTGTGTGGGAGTATAGGTGACATAGACTTGTGCTCTGAGGAGTGCACAGAATTATGGATGACATCTAAATCCTCTTCAGGCATGTTTTTGATGAGAGAACAATGTTATAACATGATATAAAGTTCAATTTTGTATACTACCCCTCCTTTAAGATACCCATGGGTGAAGTTGTAACTTTCAGAGTGATGTGCAGAGTGAATGGATTATAGAATCACAATATTTTATCATGATTGCAATAATCATGAAATCACAATGATACTTCTAGCATTCCCATTACAGACACAGACTCATTGCCTTCACACAAGTTGCACGTTGGATCTTTATTCAGAGCCTCTCACTTAGACCCAGAGGAGGTACTCCCCAGGCAGGCCTAGTGTTTGAGCTGACAGGGCGGAGAGGCTTAATCCTGCCACTAATACCACACTCAAGTGAGCATGGTAATCCCTCCACCCTCCACCTCCGCTCTGACCTCCACACTCACTTTGCATCAGATAACAACCCAGTACTCTACGCCAACCAAGCAAGCAACCAATCAACCACTTTAGTCTGACGATTAGGACTGCAGATGAACTTTAAAGGGCCTATATTCGATTTTTGTTATAACGTTGCATCCTTGTGCAAGATTCATAGGACATTTACATGATAACGCCAACAGACGTACTTCAGCCCATTGTACCATATAATAAGAATACAGACTACTTAGTTTGTGAAAAATGTGCAGATGGTAAGAGTGCATTCTTGCATTTGTGGACAGGGAGGATGTGCTTTCCTCTCAACTGGATGTAGCAAAAATTACATTTTAAGATTTTTTTTTTTTTTTTTTTTAAATATGTGTGAATGAAACAAAATAAAACTTCAAGTATGTTTTGATGAGGAAACATAGCATAGATCAGAAAATAACATAAGTTGTAAGTCGCACCGACTTACATGTTTTTTTCTTCTTCATTATGCAGTTTTTGGCTGGTGTGACTTATACTCCAGTGCGACTTATAGTCCGAAAAATACGGCAGGCCCTTTAAGGTTATTCCAGAGGATTGTAGAGTAAAGCAGTTCAAAAATAGCTGTTAACTTTAAAACAACATGGTAGAAGAGAGAAGTTTGAGTAATCATGGATTATTACTCTGTCTGCAGTTCAAAAGTGTGAATGAAACTAAATACAACTCCATGTATGTTTTTGAGGAGGTAACATTCCAACATGACTAAAATCTTACAGGAGTCCATTTTGTGTAATATATGACTTCAGGTTTGAGTGCTGCCATTTGCTAACATGTTTAAAATGTATCATGTCCAATCTTTTCCAACAGTGTCTCTTACACCAACTTTAACAACATGTTATGGGCATGCACCTGATACCTACCCACCCTGTCTTCAGCGGTGAAGAGACAGACTTGACTACCCGCTGACCAGGCAACCCCAAACGCAGTGCCAGTATTGAAAAATCAGGGTAGACCTCAGTCATTTTGTTGGTTCATAAAATTTAGCATTTTTGCTGATGAAAACCAAATAAAAGTAAAAGCTACAAGAAACATGAGGACTACAACTACTGGAATTACATGTACTTTTGAAGTGTAGTAAAAACTACATGGAAACATACAGTGAGATATCGATCATATATGATATGATACGCTCTACATTACTGCTCTTTACCTTGAAACCAAAACCGTATATATGAGTGGACAAAGCTAACGTGCTAGCCGCAGCGTGCCAAACAGGAAGTGCTCCAGGAGGCTCTTCCGGCTCCTTCTAACCCTGGTTAAAATTGACTCACATTGGGATCTTGTTCTATAACTCCTGCAGTCTGCCTCATCATTTTGGTCTTAAAATGTTCCTATTAACCCCCTCTAAATGACCCTGATTTTTTCCCCCGCTATTTTGTCCTTCAAAAAAATCTTCATCATAACATAGAGCCTGGGTCCAGATTGGCTCCTGTAACCATGAGCATCACAAGCCTCATTTGAGCGGCGCTGAACGCTGTGGCTGACGTCACACTTGCTTAGTCCACTTTTTTATACAGTCTATGCTTAAAACACATTCAAGTACACTGAAGCACACTTGAATGGGCTATTTTGGAACACAATAAAGTAGAATGGACTGAACTGTGTTTTTCGGCAATGATTTCAAGTGCAGTGCAGTCTTAGCACATTCAGCCTACTAAAATAGGTTCACTATTCACTATTACAATACAAAGAGTTGACAATGCATTAAAATGCTAGAATAAATAATATTAATATATATATATATATATATATATATATATATATATATATATATATATATATATATATATATATATACATACGGTTGTGTGTGTGTGTGTGGGTGTATATATATATATATATATATATATATATATATATATATATATATAAAGAAGTGTTTCTCACCTTCCAAGGTGGTTGGTCTGTCTCACCCTCATCAGCTCGGGCCCTCTACCAGAGGCCTGGGAGCTTGAGAGTTCTGCGCAGTATCTTTGCTGTTCCCAGTACTGCGCTTTTCTGGACTGAGATGTCTGTTGACCTTCCTGGGATCTGCCACAACCACTCATCCAGTTTGGGGGTCACGGCACCGAGTGCTCCGATCACCACAGGCACCACCAATGCTTTCACCTTCCAGGCCCTCTCCAGCTCTTCCTTAGATGGAACCCTCCATGCATGGTCAGGAGCTTTCCTGTCTTAACATCCGTGGTCTGTATCTCCTCCTTTGGCCAGCTTATGATTCCTGCTAGGTATCTGATGACTGGCAGGGCGTAGCTGGTTATTGCCTGCACCTTGTTCTTGCCATTGAGCTGGCTTCTTAGGACCTGCCGTACTCTTTGCAGGTATTTGGCTGTCGCCGCTTTGCTTGTTGCCTCATCAAGATTGCCATTTGCCTGTGGGATACCAAGGTACTTGTAACTGTCCTCAATGTCTGTTATTGTTCCCTCTGGGAGTGAGACCCCCTCTGTGTGGACTACCTTCCCTCTCTTTGTCACCATCCTACTACATTTCTCGAGCCCGAATGACATTCCAATGTCTGTGCTGTAGATCCTGGTGGTGTGGATCAGTGAGTCGATGTCTTGCTCGCTCTTAGCGTACAACTTGATGTCATCCATGTAGAGGAGGTGACTAATGGTGGCCTCGTTTCTTAGTCGGTATCCATAGCCAGTGTGGTCGATTATTTGGCTGAGGGGGTTCAGACCTATGCAGAACAGCAGTGGGGACAGTGCGTCTCCTTGGTATATGCCACATTTGATGGTCACTTGTACAAGTGGCTTGCCATTGGCTTTAAGTGTGGTTTCCCACAACCGCATCGAGTTTGCAATGAACGCCCTTAGAGTCCTGTTGATATTGTACAGCTCCAAGGACTCAGTGATCCATGTGTGTGGCATTGAGTCATAGGCTTTCTTGTAATTAATCCAGGCAGTGCACAGGGTTCTGCAGTTACGAGCGACTGTTCGGTCAACCAGGAGTTGGTGTTTGGCTCCCCTGGTGTTTTTGCCGATGCCCTTCTGTGCTGCGCTCATGTATTGATCCATGTGCCCGCTTATCTCAGCCGCAATGATGCCTGATATGAGCTTCCATGTTGTAGAGAGACAGGTTATTGGCTGATAGTTGGATGGGACTCTGAGGAATTCTTCAGGATCAGGATCGTACGCCCTTGGGTAAGCCATTCAGGGTGAGTCCCATCCCTTAGCAGCTGGTTCATTTGTGCTGCTAGGCGGTCGTGGAGAGCAGTGAGCTTCTTTAGCCAGTATGTGTGGATCATGTCAGGGCCTGGTCCTGTCCAACTTTTCATGCCTGAGACTCTTTCCTGGATGTCTGCCACTGAGATGGTAACTGGATTCTGTTCAGGGAGGTTGCTGTGGTCTTCTCTCAGAGCCGCCACCCACTGTGCATCGGTGTTATGTGATGCTTCCCTTTCCCATATGTCTTTCCAGTACCTCTCAATCTCCAGCCTTGCTGGGTCTGCTCTGCTGTTATTACCCTGCCATTGAGCGTACACTTTCGCAGGTTGTGTTGCGAACAGGCGGTTTATTCGTCTGGCTTCATTCTCTGTGTACCTCTTTAGGTGGCTGGCCAAGGCTTGGAGCCTTTGCTTGGCAGTTTCGAGTGCTTCAGGTATGGACATCTGGCTGTACCTCTTGGGTACTCGCTTATTCATTGCACCTTTCTGGGCCTCTGACAGTTGGCTCACTTCTCTCCGCACTTCCTTGATTTTAGCCTCTAACAGTCTTTTCCATGGTGGATATCGTATCTCATGGCTTCCATGGTTGCTCTTATAGCCCAACACCTCTAGGATCACTGCTGCTGAAGTGTATATCAGCTCATTGGTTTCAGTGATGGTTGTGGTAGGGATCGCTCTGAGTGCTGCATTCACATCCTCTAACAGACTTTCAGGTGGTACTTCACTTAGCCTGTGTAACTGGCGTCGGGGTTGCCTTGTGTTCATCCGGGCCATGATCTTATCTTTCAGGTCAGTCGCTGCCTCGCTCAGCGTGATACTTATTGGGGCTTCCTCCCCAATCTCTGGTTGGGGAGTTAGTGTTAACTCCCCTCTGACCTGGCGTCCTGGCTCCCCCTTCCTGTAGCATTTGTGTTGTACCTCGTCAATCTCTAGTTGTCAAAAGTATTGAAAATCAGATCGATAATTAAACGTGTACCGTATACAATCTTATTTGAGCAGGTATCTCTGCACAACACTCCGGACTGTTTTAGCTTTCAAACACTGACTGCCTGTGCATTTTAGAATAGATTTTCTGATAACTTTAAAAGCTTATTTGGTCTTGACACTCGTGTGAGGCTCATTCTGACTCGTGTGAGGCTCATTCTGTTTCTGACTGGATAATCATCTTGGCAACCAAAATACCAACGTTACAACAAAATAAATATGACATCATGCCCACTGTTTCTGTGGCCATGTACACACGTAGCTGGGTATTTTTAAACCGAACATTTCCCCCCCCCTCCGTTTATAAAAATTGTTTTATCCACACCACCTCATCTTCGAAAAAAATACCTTAAATAACAGAAAACATGGCGCCAAGCTCCTTTGTCTGGACAGATTCGGAGTCAGAATTGGTCCTAAACAAATTAATGCTACCACAGCTCTCAAGAAACGACTCCGATCCATAGTCTGCTTTGGCTTTTGCAGTAGCCTAAACAAAGGTCGCACGTTTGACGTCAGGGCAGATTCATATTTTTTGGCGCAGACAGTGACGTTTTAAAACGCAAAACCCCAGTTATCTCTGTCCACACAAACAGGCATAAACGGAGTTTTCAAAAATCTTCACTTTGGCCGGAGTTTTCCCTGAATACTCGTTTTTGATGCGTGTTCGTGTGGATGACAGCTCAAAACGCAGCAAAACATCTTCGGTTTATCAGATACCCGGCTACGTGTGGACAAGGCCTGTATTGTTATAACTAAGAGCTATATTTGGATGTCTATCTCGTATTTGGACCAAATTAAAGTAATCTCAAGTGCAAGTGTAAAAGCGTGTATGATCTTTAGATTAATTAGCATGTTCTGAAAAAGTGGAGATGTGATCAAATGTTTTCCTCTTACCCACTGGTTTGTTCACTCCCAAGAACCCAGCATTTCCCAGAATCTTGAAGACTTTGTGGGCTGGAAAAATACCCTCTGCCTCCCACTGGTCCACATACGGGTTGATCTCCTGGTCAATGATCTGGACACATTACAAAAGGAAAGATCAGGCAAACAATCAGGACAGCCAAACACAGGGGTAAAACATAAATATAGGCCTATGCTTAAAGTTTTGTGCTGACAGAACCAGTGCAGAGGGATTACATTTCGATGAATAAAAAATCAGGAGGGGAGTGTGCTTATAAAAACAATCAATGACAGTACACGCATATCATAACCAGAACATAAAGCCCCAGACACAGCTGAGGCCTGTGCAGTATCTGCTCATACAGTCCCTGACAAAAGTCTTGTCGTTTATCCATTTTGTAGAAACAAAAGCTTATAACCTGACTTTAAATTAATCGATTGGTTTTAGAAATGTCTCATATGAAAGCTAAAACCCTCCCACATTATGCTCAATATACTAAAATAAATTTGCTTCATTGAAGAAAGGTTGATCATTTAATGAACACAGAAAGGTCAGATTTTGGCAAGACAAAAGTTTTGTCGCCTACAGAAAATTGAACAAATAATTTACTTCAAATACAAAAATATGTTGCATAACGTCAGTGAATTAAATAGTGGTGCTGTGAGATTCATATTTAATATCTTGTATGACTTCCATGAGCTTGAAGGACTGCATCCATGTGATTCGACAATGATTCATACAATTTGTTGATGAAGTCATCAGGAATAGCAAAGAAAGCAGTCTTACATGCCTCCCAGAGTTCATCAAGATTCTTTGGTTTTGCCTTCCATGCTTCCTCTTTCATTCTACCCCAGACATGCTCAATGATGTTCATGTCTGGTGACTGGGCTGGCCAGTCCCGGAGCACCTTGATCTTCTTCGCCTTAAGGAACTTTGATGTAGAGATAGAAGTACGCGATGGAGCACCATCCTGCTGCAAAATTTGATCCCTTTTATGGTTGGGAATGTAAGAGGTAGCTAATACTTCTTGATATTTTAGGCTATTGATATTGCCTTCCACCCTGCAAATGTCTCGCACACCCCCATACTGGATGTAACCCCAGACCATGATTTTTTCGCCACCAAACCTAACTGTTTTCTGGGTGAATCTTGGATCCATGCGGGCTCCAGTAGGTCTCCTGCAATATTTGTGGCGGCTGTGATGTAATTCAACCAAGGATTCATCTGAGAAATCCACCTTCTGCCACTTTTCCAGTGTCCATCCTTTTAGCAGGCTGTGGGCCTTGGCAAATGCCACACAGTTTTTAAATTGCCTTTTGTTTAGTGCTGGTTTCTGTGCACTGATTCAACCATTCAAACCATTTCGAGACAGAATTCTACAAACTGTTCTGGTTGACACAGGGACCAGAGGTGATTTGAGGTGACCAGGCCTGGTGGAGCTCTGCTGCAGTGGAAAAGGGGCTGGCCTTGGATTTTCAAATCAACAAACGGTCCTCCCGAGCAGTTGTCTTGTGGGGTGCTTGCTGGGCTTGTCAAAAACATCTCCAGTCTTTTCAGATCTTTTTCTTATTCTTTGTACTTGACGCTGAGACACATTGAAGGTGTCAGCCACCTCAGCAGTGGATCTGGTCTTCAGCCTCTTGATAATTAACGCTTTGGTCTCAGGGTGGATCTTAGGCATGTTGTCAGAGGGCAAATTGCAGTTGATGTGAAGGTCTGGTGTGCTGGGGTTCTTTTTATACACACCCAATAATTGATTGATCAGTAACTGATCACAGGTGAGGCTGTAATCTAGGATTGGGTGCATCATATGACAAGGCGACAAGACTTTTGTCTTGCCAAAATCTGACCTTTGTGTTCATTAAATGATCAATCTTTCTTCAGTGAAGCAAATTTATTTTAGTATTTTGAGCATAATTTGGGAGGGTTTTAGCTTTCAAATGAGACATTTCTAAAACCAATCGATTCATTTAAAGTCAGGTTATAAGCTTTTGTTTCTACAAAATGGATAAGCGACAAGATTTTTGTCAGGGACTGTACTGTGTTCTACTCACAGTGCAATGTGGATAGGCTTTTCTCAAAACTGACTGTGAACAGAATTGTCAAAAGAAAATCAGATACTAAAACTAGTATCAAAACTAGATATTAATTTGAACAATCATTTCATTCGTATCAATACTAAAAGAAGTCACATTCACGTGACAGAAATGAACCTTTCCTGAAGCTGAATCTTTAGAATGATCTTGCGTTAGGTGCACCGATACCGGTACTGAATATCGTCATGGTTATTTCCTCATGTAAATTGGACTAAAACAGAGCAAAGGATCATGGTCTATGAAGTTTCTTCTGTTTCTTTAAGTATTTTTGGTGGTTTTCATATTATAGAATGCGAAGTTATGATTCCAGATGGGGGCAAGAGCCATCCATCCATCCATCTTCTCCTGCTTAATCCGGCTGGGTCGCGGGGGCAGCTTGCTGCCCAATACTCATAGCACCTGACCCCCCCTATGAACCCCTCTGTGGGTGGTGAGCCCACAGGAGGGTGGACATCATGGTCCTTGATGTTAGTTCATAGGGGTAGGGGGGCAAGAGCCAGTTTTCCCTATTAATAACACTGTACTTGGCCTTGAAATAAACTTGCAAATGTTGAACCTGGTCATTTCTATTAGTGACCAGAACATTTTAAATTTAAACAATATTCCTTTTAATTGCCCCTCATTTGTGTTTATGGTCCTATATTGCACAAACTCGACTCTTTCATTTTATAATTCATTTTATAATCTTGTTACCTCCTCAAAAACAGACCTGGAGTTGTGTTGGACGTTTTAATAACTTTAATATTAGTCTGTGCTCTCTTCCACCTCATGATGTCATGTAGTGTGGTGGTTTTCAAGTTAACAGCTCCTTTTACCCTTTGATCAATAGAGATTGGCAATTCCAGATATGAAATTATCCACATTATTCTAGTGAAGATGTATGAAGTGTTTTTAGTTTGAAGGAAGAACTCAGCAAAAATAATAAAAAAAAAAAAAAAGGTTTCTGTGTTAAACGTGTGAATGAAACAAAACACAACTGGTATATATTTTTGATGAAGAAACATTATAACATAGACCAGAAAATAGTGTAAAAAGGACCTTTTAAATAACTTGAATTTAATCTGCATACTTTTTGAGCAAGTCCTTCACTGACCGAAAACCTCTGGTCTGTAATAATCACTGTCACAATTTAATTGAGTTGTGAAAACAGAAGAAATTAAAAAGATCTTAAAATGACCACTTTTACACTGGAGGGTGTGTCGGGGAGGGCATCTGATATAAAAACGTGCCAACACTGCCCATTTGAGCTGCACAGTTTAAATGATAAGAAAATGAATCTCTTTCTCTTGTCCTTTTTCTGTTTAATCCAAGTTTTATAATTGATTCTGCCTATGCCACTCACCAAGAACTGCATTGTTGAAGTTGCTTTTGTATACAGATTTTTGTGTGTGTGTGTATTTTGGATTTATTTGCAAACAAAATGAATATTATCACAGAAAAAATACTAAATTTAAAAACACACTTACAGGGAATTGCATTTATACTATAGCTCAGTTATTTTTATTCTGTATTCTACTTCTATTCTATGTTTAATCTGTGCTTTATCCCTGCTTAACTGTATGTAACAGGGATGGGATGAGACAAAATTTCGAGATACAAGGGGAATCAGCTGGAAGGTCTTCCTGGCTGAAAGTTCTTCAAGCTGGAAAGTCCCCATGAATTATACCCTTTATGAAACTAACTTAGTTAATCTATATACATATACAAAAATTTTAAAAAACAAACATTTTTTTCATTATAAATATATTGTATTAATTACACATGCAAGTTACAATATATCTCAACACATTTGTTCATACATACAAACAAAACATGCAAAAATGATCACCAGTACTGAAGATTTTGCTGGATCGGATTTTTACTTGCATGCAGTACAACTATTTACAGGTTGGTTTTGGCCTAGATGTTTCATAATGTTTAAACTTTTAATCATTTGCTGTTCTGTAGTGATGGATGGAAATAAGTGGAATTAAGTCTATTCCTTAGTATTGAAATTAAGTTTTAAATTTTAGTATCGTGACAACTCTGAACAGTAGTAGCTCCACTGGTTTCAAAATGCTTTACACAAAAGAAGCACTCACATGTGTTCTGTACTAGGACACAGGCCACTGAAGAGGTTCTGTAGGCCTTTAGTTGTCGTAGTAACAGAATCTGTCATTAGATGGAACAGTTCATACAGCACTGGGAGACTGAGGCTGGTTTTGGTTTGACCAGGCCTCGCTCAGCATGGCCACACTGTCCTGACATCCACGCTGTCCTGTCGTCCACGCTGTCCTGTCGGCCACGCTGTCCTGGCGGCCACGCTGTCCTGGCGGCCACGCTGTCCTGGCGGCCACGCTGTCCTGGCGGCCACGCTGTCCTGTCGGCCACGCTGTCCTGTCGGCCACGCTGTCCTGTCGTGCACGCTGTCCTGGCGTCCACGCTGTCCTGGCGTCCACGCTGTCCTGTTGGCCCCGCTGTCCTGTCGTGCACGCTGTCCTCTTGCCCACTCTGTCCTGTCAGCCACGCCGTCCTCTTGTCCTCTTGTCCACTCTGTCCTGTCCTGACGGCCACGGTGTCCTGTCAGCCACGCTATGGAGATTATGTGATATACAGTGGACCTACTCCTCTGTTATAATGCAATATCATGCAATAACAAGAGTTAAGGTTAAGGGATGGACAGGACAGACAGGAGTGGAAAGTTCGAGCAGATAGATAATGTAATTGTACTTTTTTGGTACATTTTTACCAGAGAGTTGGTACATGAAACTTGTACTTGACTATAATTCTAGCCATGTAATTGTAATAAGTTACATTTTAATCATAGAAGTTAGTGAGCAGCTTACAGCAGCTCACAAATGGCTTGATGTCTCTCTCTACAAACACACAGAACAGCATTGCCTCCTCTGATTGGACAGAGCTCAGAGAATCTGCAGACTGCAGTTTAAAAACAGTTTTACACTTTTTGACAGATTACATTTTGTATAGGCTAAAAGTATAACCTAAAATGCTTCTAAAAGATGTATTAAAAAGAAACAATGAGTACTTTTCTGTTTACTTTTACTTGCAGTTAGTAGTCTTTCCATCACTATTATGGGGGTTAGACATGTCGTTACAGTTCCACACTTCTGAAGTGCTCCAAATGGCACACTCAGGCCAGATGCTAGTGCGCACAAACATCTGCAATAAATGGCTCTACTTTGTTTTTGCACGTACAGCGGACACGCACACATGTGGGTCAGCTGAGGCACTAACCTCTTACCCACTTTACAGGTGCGCGTCACAGAGGGCACCCGGGGACACTACAGTCACTGTGGGACACTGTGGGACACTGTAGGACACTGTAGGACATTGTAGGACATTGTAGGACATTGAGCCCACACTAGTGCCCTGTAGGCTGGAGCAGGGGCTGCTGGACGCGCTGGGGAGGACAAACAAACACTGTGGCTGTACCTTTCGCAGAGACTTCTTGAGAGCCAAGTGCTCGTGTGTGTAGATCAGATGGTCCCCCACGGTCTCCGGGACCTCAGTTGACGGTGCGTCTTTACCGGGTGCTTGTTCGGACAGTGGGCGTCTCGGGGCTGGGGAGGACCCGCAGAAGAACCGCGCTCTGGACAGAAGACTGGATCTGAAGTGGTGGAGCCGAATGTGGTGCGCCATTTCCCCAACAACAAACCCTGCGCATGCGCATTTACAGATCCTCCGTTAGGGAGTAACGCGTTACAAAAACAACGAATTACTGTAATGCGTTGCTTTTTGTTGCAACGCAGTAATGTAAGGCATTACAGAAAAAGGTCAGATTTTACTCAGTCAGTAACGCGCGGTACGTTGCATTTTCACCTGGACTGAAGTGGTGTTTTGTGTTTTCCTTCATACAAATTCACTAAAATCACCGACAGATCAGGAGAGGTGAAACATCTGATCAGAGTCCGGAAACAGTGAAAAGAATTATTCCTCACCTCTGTAAATGAATAAATACAAACTGCAGCATCTCATCCACATTAGCCATAGAATTTGTCCTCGGCAATTAATGACCCCAGTCCACAAAACCGCGCGGTGCATCCAGTCCAGTTTGTTTCTTTAAAAGCAAAAAGGTGACATAGTTCCTCACGTGTGTCTGTTTCCATCCACACAGAGGATGGAGGTGAAGTTGCAGATCAGTGACCGAGATTATTTCCTGTTCGGCTCAATCAGATCCCACATCACCTTCCACTGGGTGTGAAGAGCTGGCTGAGCGTCATGAGCGACATTTAGATCGCCAAATCCATATTTCCAGTTATTTTGGTGAGAGTAACTTAAAAGTAATGCAATAGTAGTGTGATGCCTTACATTTTAAATACAGTAATATTGTAATGAAATGCATTACTTTGAAATGACAGTAACAAGTAGGCTAATAAATAACGCATTACAGTTTTGAAGTAACTTGCCCAACACTGGTTAGGGATAGGCCCCTGGATAGGCCTAGCAAATATAAAATGTTTAGGAAAACAAATCAGTACACTTCTGCACTTGAATTAGACTGTAATATATAGCCTTATTCTTTTTTTATTTCTTTTTTTTTTTTATTATTTATTTACACTGAAGGAGACTTTATATGTCCTGATAACATTTTGGGGGACTATACAAATACTACAATCACATCCGAACCAATGTCACCAGAGCCTTAAGGTGCAGATAGAGATGACACGTCCCAGACTGTGACGTCAGCCATAGCATACGGCTCCACTCAGTATATTATGAACAGGATTTTTTAATGGACAAAATAGCAAAAAAACAAACAAAAAACACCAGGATCATGTAGAGCGGGTTAATCCCAACATCCATCCATCTTCTCCCGCTTAATCCGGCTGGGTCGCGAGGGCAGCTTGCTGGCCAATACTCATAGCACCTGATCACCTAATCCCAACATATGAAGACCAAAATGATGAGGCTCACTGCAGCATTTACATAGAGAGGGGCCACAATATTCCAATGTAAGTCAATGGAGCCAGGGTCAGAAGGAGCCAGAAGAGCCGCCATGCAAACTTCTTATTTGGAACGCAGTGACTAGCGTATTAGCCAGTGTGTCTCATTCTCAGTTTATGTTCAGGCCTTATGTGAAGCTCAGAACCTTCAGAATTCCCTCCCTGAGCTGCAGAGGCTGCACTAGCACTGATTCAGGATTGATGCAGGTGCTGGGCTTTAGTAGTGACCATTCAGTTCAGAGAGAGGCATTTTAGGATTAAACACGCTGGATTAGGTCAGGTTTATGAAATTGTACAGTTGTATTAATGTTGTTAAATACAATACTGGGCTCCCTACAGATTGTGGCGGCGCATAGTCAGAGGTAAAGAAGGCTCAGTAGGGTGCACAGTTTGGCCTCCATAGTGTGACCTGATGTGTGCAGAGAAAACATACTTTATGAGGACCACTCGGTATGCAAACACACTTATGCAGATGAGCTGTCAGAGAGAGGGGGAGGAGATGGGAGAGGAGGGGGAGGATGATGAGGAGGAGGTGAGAAGAAGGAAAAGAAGGGCAGAGGAGAAAAAGGAGGAGGCGCCATAGAGACTCTACACCACCAGGACATATTAAAATCTCATCTTCACTTTATCATGTCTCCATAATGTGATCTCCAGTATCATGCTCACCAGGAGAGCATCCACACACTTAGCTCATCGAGGTGGCAAGTCTGTTCAAAAGTCCCTGATAGAAATGCAGATACAATACACCCTCTGTCCATCTCTTTAAAAAGGGGGCATTTTACATGGGGTATGAACTGTACACATAACATATTTAGAACACTAAGTTACAAGTTGCACATCACACCAGGTTTGTTAAGTTGCTGTGTATACTGCTGTGTGTAGACTTCTGTATCTGTTTTTGTACATTTATGGAAAATTGTGTTATGAGAGCATGGATGACATAGGCTTGTGGGCAGAGCATTGTACTGACCATAAGGAGGGTTCATACTGTGTAGGTCCTGAGAGATCGCAAGATTACTCAAACCTCTTTGGGCATGTTTTTGAAGAGGGAACAACACTATAACATGAAGTGCATTTTGCGTAATACTCCCTCTTTAAAGGTCCTGTACCTGTATTTCAGCAAATAAGTTGTATAAGCGGCTCTTGAGGTCAAAATAAGTCTGCTCTATGCTGCCTGTTTGCATTATAAAATGTTTAATTGTCTGAAAATCAGGAAGTGTGTGTTGGCATTCTAGTTGTTATTAGCAATACTGTTATGGTAAAACTCAGCACTGGTCTCTGAGCGTTGTGAATAATTTGGATGCTCTGAATGCATAAGGTAAGTGAAGAATAACTTTGGACCACTGCAAACTGTTTCAAATGAACTACTGTTTTCCATGTTTTATTGATTTAATTAATAAGTCAGGTACAAGGGGTTTCAAATGTAATGAATTTAATAATGAATTCATTCAACTGTTTATAATTTTTGACATATAGTACACACATGTCTAATGATAAAATTTAGTACAAAAAGAGAAAAGGTCCTCAGCAGATGATGCAACCGCCCTTCTCCTTGAATGGGTTCTTCTCGTCTGAGATCCCTTTCACCAGCGTGTCCTCGTCAACCAGGGCTTGGATGTAGTCACACATCTCCTCACAGCATTTGGATGTCTGAAGCAGAGCAGAGGGTCAGAGAGTCTCACAGCACAGAGGGTCAGAGAGTCTCACAGCACAGAGGGTCAGAGAGTCTCACAGCACAGAGAGTCAGAGAGTCTCACAGCACAGAGGGTCAGAGAGCCTTACAGCACAGAGGGTTCGAGAGCCTCACAGCACAGAGGGTCAGAGTCTCACAGCACTGAGGGTCAGAGTCTCACAGCACAGAGGGTCAGAGTCTCACAGCACTGAGGGTCAGAGTCTCGGAGCACTGAGGGTCAGAGTCTCACAGCACAGAGGGTCAGAGTCTCGCAGCACAGAGGGTCAGAGTCTCACAGCACTGAGGGTCAGAGTCTCACAACACTGAGGGTCAGAGTCTCGCAGCAATGAGGTTCAGAGTCTCACAGCACAGAGGGTCAGAGTCTCGCAGCACTGAGGGTCAGAGTCTCACAGCACAGAGGGTCAGAGTCTCACAGCACTGAGGGTCAGAGAGTCTCACAGCACAGAGGGTCAGAGTCTCACAGCACTGAGGGTCAGAGAGTCTCACAGCACAGAGGGATAGAGTCTCACAACACAGAGGGTCAGAGTGTCACAGCACTGAGGGTCAGAGTCTCACAGCACAGAGGTTCTGTTTGTAGTCAGCTCATTTAACACTCTACACACAGGTTCTAGAGTTACTGATTTTTGCCTGTGTAAAAATGACAAAGGAACTAAAGAGGCTTGGTGATGAGTGGTGGTGAGCTGGTGTGCACTCATTGCCCCATAGCTCAGCCGAAAACGAGAGGGTCCCTGCGCCTTTGGGTCGGGGACAGGCCTCTTACTGTGGTGTTGGCCTACAGGTTGAACAGCAGTGCAGAGTCCCGACCTCTTTGGAGTCGGGGACTGTTGTTCTAGTGAGGGATGTCCATGTGGGCAATGACAGTGACATCTGGAGAGGGGTGATTGAGAGAAACAGCCTCCCTGATCTGAACCCGAGCAGTGTTCTGTTATTGGACTTCTGTGCTAGTCACACTTGGTCCAACGAATACCATGTTCGAGCACAAAGGTATCCATCTGTGCAAGTGGCACCAGGACACCCTAGGCCAAAGGTCAATTATCGACTTTGTCCCAAATCTCTTCTCCCAAATCTTAGGGGAGGCTGGGGACATGGAGTCAGAGTGGGTTATGTTCTTGGCCTGTATTGTCAATGTGGCCACTCATAGCTGTGGTCGTAAGGTCTGTGGTGCCTGTTGTGGCAATCCCTGAACCCGGTGGTGGTCACTGAAAGTCAGGCTGAAGAAGGAGTCCTATCGGACCTTTCTGGCTCATGGGACTCCTGAGGCAGCTGACAGGTACCAGCAGGCCAAGCGTGCTGCAGCCCAAGTGGTCACAGAGGCAAATACTTGGGGTTGGGAGTTCAGAGAGACCATGGAGGAGGACTATTGTTAGGTCTCAAAGAAATTGGATGGATGGACTTCAGGGACATATATTGGTATATCAATGTGACAATTTCAAACATTTCAGAACAAATGTGTTGCCAGTTTGATCATTTGTATGTAAAAGTGTCCTAACCAGATACACATCTGGGATACAACCCTGGGGTTTCTGCGTGTCCACACTGACCTTCCACCTCTCCATCTTAACCTCTGTCTTCAGCTGGTTCAACTCCATCACAGCTTTGTCCTTATCGGTCAGGTCCTCTACGTTTATCACTGGCATTTTCTGAAAGCAAAGAGACATAAGTCATCCACAAGAGCCAGATGAGTAGACAGGAGCAGAGCCAGAGGAGCAGAGCCAGAGGAGCAGAACCAGAGAAGCAGACAGAAGCAGTTGGTACTCACAGCGGTTGGCCTAGAGCTTGTCCCTGGATTGTCTGTGGGAAGGATCCCTCCCCGTTGTCCTGTCCTTTATAGAAACTCTTGTAATCCCATAATCTGATTAAAACAAGCTCCAAATGTTTGTGCACAGCAACTTTCATCTCTCATCAAAACGGAGAAAGGAGCGCTGGTTTGAGAGGACCCCACTGTTGGGAGGAGGACCGCACTACTGTGAGGAGAGGGTGTGTGGAGAGGGCTATGAGGTACTCTGACCTCTCATCTACATCAGCAGGCTAATGAGAGTTTAGCACACAAGTGTCAAGGTGAACCAGAGCACGAGCATTAGCCAAACTACTGCATCAGCAAACAGCACTCCTGTACTCGCTTACATTTACTCTAGTAATGTAGTCACTTACATTTACTCTAGTATTGTACTGGCTTACATTTACTCTAGTAATGTAGTCACTTACATTTACTCTAGTATTGTACTGGCTTACATTTACTCTAGTATTGTACTGGCTTACATTTACTCTAGTAATGTAGTCACTTACATTTACTCTAGTATTGTACAGGCTTACATTTACTCTAGTATTGTACTGGCTTACATTTACTCTAGTAATGTAGTCACTTACATTTACTCTAGTATTGTACAGGCTTACATTTACTCTAGTATTGTACTGGCTTACATTTACTCTAGTATTGTACTGGCTTACATTTACTCTAGTATTGTACTGGCTTACATTTACTCAAGTAATGTACTGGCTTACATTTACTCTAGTATTGTACTGGCTTACATTTACTCTAGTATTGTACTGGCTTACATTTACTCTAGTATTGTACTGGCTTACATTTACTCTAGTAATGTAGTCACTTACATTTACTCTAGTAATGTACTGGCTTACATTTACTCTAGTATTGTACTGGCTTACATTTACTCTAGTATTGTACTGGCTTACATTTACTCTTGTAATGTACTGGCTTACATTTACTCTAGTAATGTACTGGCTTACATTTACTCTAGTAATGTACTGGCTTACATTTACTCTAGTATTGTACTGGCTTACATTTACTCTAGTAATGTAGTCACTTACATTTACTCTAGTATTGTACTGGCTTACATTTACTCTAGTAATGTACTGGCTTAAATTTACTCTAGTATTGTACTGGCTTACATTTACTCTAGTAATGTAGTCACTTACATTTACTCTAGTATTGTATAGGTTTACATTTACTCTAGTATTGTACTGGCTTACATTTACTCTAGTATTGTACTGGCTTACATTTACTCTAGTAATGTAGTCACTTACATTTACTCTAGTAATGTACTGGCTTACATTTACTCTAGTATTGTACTGGCTTAAATTTACTCTAGTATTGTACTGGCTTACATTTATTCTAGTAATGTAGTCACTTACATTTACTCTAGTAATATACCCACTTACATTTACTCTAGTAATGTACCCACTTACATTTACTTGAGTAAGGCCTTAACCTGCAGCTACAGTACCAGAGGTGGGTAGTACTGTGTTACATTTACTTGTGTAAGTTTTCGAAGAAATTTTACTTTTTGTAATACTTTTCTTGCAACATACTTTTACTCTTACTTGAGTGATATATTTATTGAAGGTTGTGGTAAGGTAAAGGTTGTGGTTAGTTTTCCCACTGTATGTAAGTGTACAAGTGACTAAAGCTTTATGTTGACCGTATAAAATGATTTGAACATTTGTGTTTCTTGAAGCTCCTTCAGGTCTGATTTAGTTTGTCTAAATGTGTCTTTGTCTTTTGACAATATGGAGTCATTGGCCAGATTTTGTGCATTATTTAAATTTATTTAATTTAATTTCAACACTGCACAAAATCTGATATCAAATTCTCAATCAGATTACCAGCTAATAAAATTCTCCACTCAGTGTCCTGCTTTGCCTTGAAGAGTAGCATTAAGCACATCCATTTCTATGGTAAGCCAAATTATAGGTCAAGACTGTGGACAGGCATGCATGCTAACAGTAATAATGTCCAGACACGTCTGGACCCTGGGCCCTGATTTCTGGTGAGAACACCACACTGCCCACTCCACTCAGACTTGTGGAGACAGGAAAGGCATCCTGCTCTAAAAACAGTAGCCGACCAATAGTCAGATTTGGCTGTACAATATGGAACAGTGAAAACAATAGCAGTGAATCATTTGTTGTGCAAGTGTATTTATAGTGACATCGCCCATGTGGTTATTTTCAGCATGTTAGTGACATCCTGCCTGTCATTCAGTCAGCTCAGAATCTGTACTTTTGACCCTAAACATATTCTCTCAAAGTTTAATAAGTCTGGCTCACTCCAGAATGATGTGTACCGGCAAACTGAATTCTACTAGGGCTGTAACGATATCCAAGTCTCACCATATGATATTGTCACCGTATGAACGTCATGGTACGAACGTTACGATATTTATTGTGATATCGTGGGAAAGCTCACAATATTACTATTTAATATTGTCATTAGGGATGGAACGATATCCAAATCTCTCACCATATACATGTCACCGTACCAGATTTATTGCAATATTTTGTGGAGGCTAAAACAAAACTGTGAATATGCAACTTTTTCCTCTAAAAATGCCTTCACAAGACTTAATCCAAAGAATGAAGATTTCAAAGTGCTTAGAACAGTTACGTCTTCATGTAGTCTGCACTGAAACAGAGCAAAGGATCATGATCTATGTAGTTCCCTCTGTTTTTGTAGCTATTTCTGCATCAGAACTGTTCATTTAAGCAAAGAGACTTGTGATTCGATATATTGTGATGGTCCACCAATATGGTTTCACAATATATATTGTGAGACCTTTGACCATACGATATCACCATTTTTTGGGTTATTGCTACATCCCTAAGTTCTACACATTTACCTCAGATGATTCTCTTAAAGCAATCAGGACGTATGTATGTGTATGTATGTATGTATGTATATGTTCAAATACTCCAAACTGATGATTAAAGTGCCGCAATAGTGGAACAACCAGAAACAAAGACATCTGCAAATGACAGAGAGATACTTTATTGATCCTGAGGGAAAGTCAAACAGTTGCAGTTTTGCTTGTAACATTTCCACTGTGCGTCTGTGGCTTTTGAGTCTCAGTCAAAAGTCTCAGGTTAGTTTAACAGGAGGACTGGTCAGGGAGGGTCAGCAGATCCTGTGGAAGAGCCAAAAGTGTCCCTCCCTCCTCTGTGTCCTGCAGCATCACAGCAGTGTCCGGGGGGAGCCTTACGGTCCATTCCTCCAAAGTGTTTTATCTGGAAGGTCTTCTGCCACATTTGCTGCCGCATATGATGTAAAAAAAATCTGTAGCATCTCAAATGTCCATAGCTAGCTCCTTAGCTAACCATTTTGCCTAAACAAGTGACAATGTGTGCCTCTCTTTACTGTTGGCAGGGGTCAGATTGGTCAAACGTAGGGACACCAAGGACAGTTCCTGTAACTGTGACAAAACACTGGTTTTGGATAAATCTGCTGAGACAGGGCTCAAAACTGAGATTGTCCCAGGTAAATAAGGACGTCTGGTCACTGGATACAACTAAAATAAACATTCCATTTCACAAACTCCAACAGTCCCTTACTTGTGTCCTTGGAACTGTACATACTTTTTAGTTGGTTGAAATCACATGATATAATGAGCTCAAAACACAAAAAGTTTCAAAAATTGCTCAGTGTGTGAACCAGGGAGCAATAAAAGCATCCAACCAGTCTGTTTCCATGGGGGATTGAGGCACAATGCACAAAGCACTTACCTACAGCACATTGGTCACAAACTACATAGTCCGTCTTTTTCTGAATGGGCTGAAGTATGTCTGTCAGCAACGCCATGTTTGTTTTGGTTCTTTGTTCTTTGTTTGGCTTCTCCTTTGGCTTTCTGCCCCAAACCATAATGTTGCTCTGTGGTTGGTCCAGTCTCGTCAATGGCCCACCAGTGGCAGGTGTACTGTCGATTTGAGCTACCTGTCAAGGCAGAAGTGGAGGAACAAGTAACATTTTAAAAGTGCATTGGTTTTATTGTGTGTTTTGACCAGTTAAGCCTGTAAGCATCGACTTGTGCATGTTGGATTTGCAGCAGAATATGATTTAGATAATTAGATGATTGAATGGATTGGATTTAATATTTGATTTTATCGCTATCATTTTCATTACATCATATTTTATTTTGTTTCCATTTAGTTTGAAGGTACATTCACACCGTGTTTCCAGTCATTTCTTTCTCTTATACAGTGGGAGCCTCATTTGATAAAAGATACAGGCCTGTCAAAATGAGCTCCCTCTGCACATATTCATATAAATGAGTGGGAGCATTATTTGATGGTTAATTTGACCTCCCCTATTTAATAGCAGAATATGACTGTCCAAATTAACTATGCATATTCAGATAAATTAGTAAATGTGACATAACTAAGGTATAAAGTGTGATCACCATGTGTAAACAGCATCAAACCCACTGTCTCTAATCCAAAGAAATATGCTGTCAAACTGGGGAGGTTCGCTTTATTGGATCTATACAACTGTAAACAGAAAAGTGTGAGGTAGTTTATTTCGATGAGGGAGCGTGAATGCAGACGTCACTGTTAGGACAGCCCATTTTTGACAGAACAAACTCACTAATATCGTGAGAATTCACCTTGCGGCGCAAGATATATTTATAGCATGTATAAAATGCTTACACCTGCCTGGTATTGGTAGTTTATCGAGTTATGCCATTACACCAATTCTAATCTTCCCTTTTATCTTACATGATCAGACATGTCACACGTCACATGATCACAATCAATAATAGTACTTGACTGATCCATGTGCGTAAAGTGGTCTCCTGTGGGACCACAGACGGCGCCTTGACCCCTGAGGACAATCCCAGGGTGAGATGATGCATCCCCGTATCACCCTCCCATTCCCCGGCAGCACCCTCTTAGCCGTGACACTCTTCATTAAACCCTGTCACTCTCACGCATTCATAGCGCGGTGATGTCATGCGCCGTACCGTAATATGCGTACACCGGAGTGTGTCGGTAATTCACAGCCGGCCCCGCCTACAAAAACTCCCGAAAACTCTCGCCTTTAAATCCGCGAGGTTCAGCGCTTTGGCAGTGGTCAGGATGCAGCGCTGGATACAAGTGTCCATAACTCTCGTGTCTGCGCTGGGCAACGTGCGGCCTCTGCGCCACAAAGGTACAGTAGGTCTTACCCAATATCCTGTTAGAAGATGGTTGTGTTTTTTCTGAATTAGGCTAGGCTTTAATGCCGTTTATGCCTTTGTTTAAACATGTTTAGCTCTTCCTTTAGTCCCACCAAACCAGAGCACCATTCCATATTCCAAGATATAGCTAGTGCTGGCAGTGGAGCATAAGATAGAATATATTTTTTTGGCGCTGCAGTGTCTGTATAAGTGCGCTTTTGTTTGGGTGCGTAGCCGTGTGCCTGCTGCCCGCGGAGGAGGGGCCATGCCGGGCGAACATCCAGCGCTTCTACTACAACACCCAGACCCAGAAGTGCGAGCTCTTCTACTACGGGGGCTGCCAGGGAAACGCGAACAACTTCTACACGTACCAGGAATGCCACAAGACCTGCTTCCGAATCCCGAGTGAGTTTTACTGCTGTTTTTCAGACTGTACAATGGGCTGACGTCACACTCCCAGAGGGAGGCAAGAGACAGTTTATTGATAACATTGTTCTGTACCATGAAAGAGGGACGGACTGGCAACCTGTGTGTTCTGGAAAAAGTCCAGAACAGCCGTCCGACCGTGGGCCAATTTGACATTGGCTTTAAGCCATGTTATAATTCAATTCAATTCAATTCAATTCAATTCAATTTATTTTTGTAGCACCCAAAATCGCAACAACAGTTGCCTCAAAGGGTGTTCCAAGATTTGGATGAGCAAAACATACACACAGACATATCAAAACAGGAATAAACAACATTTATGTAAGGCAGCAAATGAAACATCGTCCAGTCATCCCCTGTCCTTAGACCCTCCTTCTCAGCAAGGAAAAACTCCAAAAAACCCAGGGTCCTGGGAAAAAGAAGAAACCTCGGGGAGAACTACAGTGAAGGAGAGATCCACTCCCATGGACGGACAGGCTATAGATGTCCAGGCCCGTGGGCCAGTTCGGTAAGGCCACATCTACCCAGGTGGGGAAGGAGCCGGGCGAGGAGGGGAGGCCGGGCGAAGAGGAGGAGGCCGGGCGAGGAGGAGGAGCTGGGCGAGGAGGAGGAGGAAGCCAGGCGAGGAGGAGGAGAGGGGTCCAGCTGCCATCAGGCGTCTGAAAGAGTTACACTCCACAGGGGGAGTGGGACAGGGGACAACATGTGAATAGCAATGAACGAGCTACAGATGAGAACATAGTAAGTGATGCTGATGAGAAAATAGGAGGAAACAGAGGACAGTGCTCAGGTTGCCACACTTCCCCCAGCTTGTTATCTCCTGCGGCAGCTTATCTTAGTGACATCAACTAAGTAACCTGGTCATAAGCTATTCCGAAGAGGAGGGTTTTAAGCCTGGTCTTAAATAAAGAGACTGTGGGTGCCTGTTTAACATCAACAGGGAGTTGATTCCATAACACAGGAGCTTGGTAACTGAAGGCTCTCCCCCCCACTGTACTTTTAGACACTCTAGGAACCACTAATAATCCTGCATTCTGAGAGCGAAGTGCTCTATTTGGCTGATAGGGGACAATGGCATCCTGAAGATATGATGGGGCCATATTGTTTAAGGCTTTGTATGTCAGGAGGAGAACTTTGAATTTAATTCTAAACTCGACAGGAAGCCAGTGAAGTGATTTTAACACAGGACTGATGTGATCACGTCTTTTAGTTCCTGTTAGGACTCTGGCCGATGCATTTTGGACCAACTGGAAGCTTCTTAAAGTACCTTTAGCGCAGACGGTGAGCAGAGAATTACAGTAATCTAGTCTGGATGTAACAAATGTATGGATACGTTTTTCAGCATCATTTTTAGGCAAAATATTTCTGATTTTAGTTATGTTTCGCAGGTGAAAATATGCAGTTTTACAGGCTTGGTTTATATGAGCTGTGAATGAGAGATTTTGGTCAAATACGACTCCAAGGTTTTTTTTTTTTTTTTTACAGTAGAGCTAGAGGCTATACTCACATTGTCAAGTGAGATTATCTGGTCGGACAGAGAATCTCTCTGACCTTTAGGACCGACAACAATGACCTCTGTTTTTTCAGGATTTAAGAGCAGGTAATTCAGGGTCATCCAGGTTTTGATGTCCTTCACACAGGCACTGAGCTTATCGATTTGATCGGTCTGATTTGGTTTCATTGACAAGTACAGCTGAGTGTCATCAGCATAGCAGTGGAAATTAATGCCATGTTTTCTGATAATGTTACCTAATGGAAACATATACAGAGTAAACAGGATTGGACCAAGCACAGATCTTTGTGGAACACCGCAAGCTACTTTAGAGCAGGGAGAGGTGCACTGGTTTACACTAACAAACTGGTACCTATCTGATAGATAGGATTTAAACCATTTGAGGGCGGTCCCTCTGACACCTATGTCACATTCTAACCTCTGCAGTAGAATGTTGTGATCAATGGTGTCAAACGCTGCACTGAGGTCCAGTAGGACCAGGACTGAAGCCAGCCCGTTATCAGCAGCTAGTAGCAAATCATTTGTCACTTTAAGCAGAGCAGTTTCTGTGCTGTGGTGAGCTCTGAAACCAGATTGAAATTTTTCAAATAAATTATTGTCCTGCAGATGGTGACAAAGCTGTTTCACCACAACTCGTTCCAGAATCTTTGAGAGAAATGGAAGATTCGAGATAGGTCTGTAGTTGGCTAGTTCATCAGGATTTAAGATAGGTTTTTTCAAAAGCGGTTTAATTACAGCATATTTAAAGGACTGAGGAACATAGCCATTTTCTAATGACATATTTATTATGTTATGGATGGAACCTATTATTAGGTGGAGAGCTTCTTTGAGGAGTTTGACTGGAATAGGGTCGAGCAAACAAGTTGATGGTTTGGACGACATGATGACTGAGGTAATCTCCACCTCATCGGAGTAAATTTGTCTAATGCTATTAGAGGATTTATGTGGGATATTGGTGTTACGGACTGGATTTGCTGGGTGCTGATTTTTGGAGTGGCTTCGTTGATCTTGTCTCTAATGGTTGTAATTTTGTAATCGAAGAATTCAAGAAAGTCATCACAACTGAACTTTGAGGGGAGAAGAGACTCAGGGGCAGTGTGCGAGTTTGTCAGCCTGGCTACAGTGCTGAACAGAAATCTGGGGTTGCTTTTGTTTACTTCTATTAGGTTTGAATAGTATCTGGTTTGCGCTTTTCGCAGAGCGGCCTTATAAGAGAGCAGGCAGAGCTTCCATGCCTTCAGAGACTGCTCGGAGCGCGTGCGGCGCCAGAGCTTCTCTGTGTGTCTCACGTGTTGTTTGAGTGATCGCAGTTCTGGAGGTTTAATGCTTTGCTGTCTTAGCGGAGCTGCAACATCGAGAGCAGATTTTAAGGTGAGCATTGTCCTATCAACAAACTGATCCATGATAATTGGATTAAAGTTGTTCTCATTGTCACATGGCATATCATTTAATACTGGCTCGATTATTTCTTTGAACTCGGCTACCGATTTTTCTGATATTGTTCTTTTCATTATAGTTTTCTCCTGCAGAGCTGGATAGTCTTTTGAGGAAGAACAATTAAATCATAAATCATAATGCTTAGTCCATCAAAACCTGGAGTTGGGTTTTGTTTCATTCATTCATCAAGAAACCATTTATTATTTGTCTGTTGACATCTCCAAAGTTCAAAATACTCTTGTGATGTCATGAACTGGTAGTTTTTAAGATAGCAACTATTTTTTACCTTTTACCTTTAATTCAGTAGAGATGTGTTATAACATTGATCAGAAAATAGTGGCCTTGGTCCTTCAGAATGCTTTGTATATATAATCACTAAAATGTGTTTGCCAAAACACTTAAATATGATTAAGTGCATTTGCCCTTCTAACCTGTATGTTCTGCTTCAGAGGTCCCTGCGCCGTGCCGCCTGCCCCAGGAGCCGGGCCCCTGTCGCTCTCTGCTCTCCAGGTACTTCTTCAACATGACCTCTCTGCATTGTGAGCCCTTCTACTACGGAGGCTGCCATGGCAACGCCAACCGCTTCCTTCACCTGACCTCCTGCTCTGACCTCTGCAGCCCCACCACAGGTCAGTCCTCCTCACATCAGCACTCAATACCGTAATTCAGGCAGGGCTCGCAGTCAATCCACCTTTCAACTTTTGGCACAGCCCTACTTTTAGATGATCTGGTTAGATTTATATGTTTCATTATTAGAACAGTTAAAACTGAACTAAAGGCCTTTATATACCGCTCAAGAAAATGAAAGGAACACTTTGACAACACTTCGGATCTCAATATGAATATATATATATATATATATGTTGTGTGACACAAATCAGGTCCGTGGAGGTAATCACCAACAATGAAGATTCAGACAACAAAAGAGCTAGAATAAATGTGTCTTTTTATTCCCCGCTCAGATGTTCACAATCACAAGTCACACAGGTTAAAGCGACATATGTATATACACATAAAATCAAGCTCTTACCGCTGACACAGGGCTGGAGAGCCAGCAACCCTCGGTAGAGAAAAGCGCTTCAACCGAGCCGGGCGTCCACGCGTTAGACCCACAGCAGACTCTACCGAAGGCCCAGCTTCTCCGCCTTAAATACACTCAGCCGTTCCCATAGAAGAGGAGAGGGCCAGTCTCCGCACCTAGAGGTGGCTCACAGCCTTGTCCTGGTTCTGAAAATGTTTTCAAAACAGGAGGAAGGCTGCGCCTGGTTTCTACCCCTGTGAATTCAACATTTCAAAACAATCTGGATAATTGCATACATACCAAGCTGTGACTGATAAACGGAGCCTGGGACACTTCACAATCATGGCTCCTCACAATATATATATATATATATGTATGTATGTATGTATGTATGTATATATATATATATATATATATATATATATATATATATATATATATATATATATATATATATATATATATATATCCTCTACATGGATGACATCAAGTTGTACGCTAGATCCACCAGGATCTACAGCACAGACATTGGAATGTCATTCGGGCTCGAGAAATGTAGTAGGATGGTGACAAAGAGTCCACACAGAGGGGGTCTCACTGCCAGAGGGAACAATAACAGACATTGAGGACAGCCTTGGTATCCCACAGGCAAATGGCAACCTTGACGAGGCAACAAGGAAAGCGGCGACAGCCAAATACCTGCAAAGAGTACGGCAGGTCCAGCTCAATGGCAAGAACAAGGCCCTGCCAGTGATCAGATACCCAGCAGGAATCATAAGTTGGCCAAAGGAGGATACAGACCACGGATGTTAAGACACGAAAGCTCCTGACCATGAGAATGTCTCAGACAGTGGGGCGCAGAGGAAGAGGTGCTGGAGGGACCATCATGGCAGGACAAACCCCTACACGGGGCGTACCACCAGAACATAACTGAAGTGGCTGATATCAAGAAATCCTACCAGTGGCTGGAGAGGGCTGGTCTGAGGGACAACACGGAGGCACTCATCCTGGCTGCACAGGAGCAGGCCTTGAGCACCCGAACAATAGAGACCCAGATCTACCACACCAGACAAGACTCAAGGTGTCGGCTGTGCAAAGAAGTGCCTGAGACAGTCCAGCACATAACTGCAGGGTGTAAGATGCTGGCAGGGAAAGCGTACATGGAGCAACATAACCAAGTAGCGGGCATAGTGTACAGAAACATCTGTGCAGAGTACGAGCTGGAAACCCCAGGATCAAGGTGGGCAACGCCTCCAAAGGTTGTGGAGAATGAGCGGGCCAAGATCCTGTGGGACTTCCAAATACAGACTGACAGAATGGTGATGGCGAACCAACCAGACATCATGGTTCTGGATAAGCGAGAGAACAAAGCCGTGGTGGTGGATATTGCAATACCGAGCGATGGCAATGTCAGGAAAAAGGAACACGAGAAACTAGAGAAATACCAGGGGCTCAAAGAAGAGCTGGAGAGAGCCTGGAAGGTGAAAGCATCGGTGGTGCCTGTGGTGATCGGAGCACTCGGGGCCGTGACCCCCAAACTAGAGGAGTGGTTGCAGCAGATCCCAGGAAGGACAACAGACATCTCAGTCCAGAAAAGTGCAGTACTGGGAACAGCTCCCAGGCCTCTGGTAGAGGACCCGAGCTGATGAGGGTGAGAGAGACCAACTACCGTGGAAGGTGAGAAATGCGTTTATATATAGATATATATATATATATATATATATATATATATATATATATATATATATACATATATATATATTAGGGGTGTGTTCAAAAAATCGATACGGGGATACATCGTCGTGGGCCTCTTGGCGATACACGTATCGATACGGAGGCGTCAGTATCGATATTTTACATGCAACAAACATTATTTATCAAGCTTCAGCAAACTGTCTGATAAGTGGTCCTTGCAATGCGCATTTCGTATTGTCAGAGGCAGCATTCCTTCTGCACTACAGCCTTGTTAAGGCCATATCTTAAGTTTACTTTCATCAAAGGTAGCTGCATGTCAGCATACAGCCTTGTTAAGCTATGTTTACATTAACACCCACCCGCCCGCCGGCGGGCGATTACACAACATTAAAAAGTCAAGCCAGATATTCACCGTACTTATTTTTCCAATATTGACATGCTATACATCGTTTGAAAGCTTAATTCCTCAGTAAAACAACCATATCATTCATTTTATGCCACACAGCGAGCCCAAAGAGCCATAACTTATAATTCCCGAAAATATTCTAAACATATTTGCGCATTTCTTACCTTTGAGCCGGTTCTGTCGGTCCGAAACGGGTCAAATCCAGGAATAGCTGTGCTCAATTAGTCCGTAACAGTCCACAGAAAAAGAATATCCAGTTGCTTTTTTCATAAAATAATTCCATGTGGAGAAATAATCCAGAAAGTCCGAGTTTGTCTGAATGGATGAGCGACGCATCTCTCTACTACTCTCGCTCTTGGTCCTTAGCATAGCTAAACGCTTAGCTCCTGTTAGTAGTGTGGGGTATGTTTGTTTTCTCCACACTCTTAGCTACAAAACAAGCGTATCCAGGCTTCGGTCCGGCTACGGGGCGCCGCGCTACAGCTCGGGGAACAAAACGAGTGCGTCCAGTTAGCGGCGTATTACGCATGACTGAGGGACAGTTCCACGGCAAAACCTCTTCAGTCATTGGTTCTTTCAGGAAATGATTGACAGATCTGAGTAGCCTATGAAAAGACGATTTCAGCGGTGGGCCCCATGTGGGGCAGAGGTGCTGTAGTGATAGGCTAGCTCCATGCGCTCTGTGTATGGAGACTCTCTCTCTCCTCCTTTTACGCATACTTTTGCGCACAATTTTTTGGCTTGTTTTAGTTATTTATCTTAAGAAAACATGCCTAAATTTCAGAAGATGGTTTATTTATTATACATTACATCTTATTACAGTTTGGAACATCTGGTACATATTTGAACACTTGTGCCGAAAAGTGGTGTTAACAGGTTAATCAAGGGCAGTTTCTGCCTTACAGCCTTCTTCTGTTACATTGTAACTGATGCGCTACACCAAAATAAAAATAACATTTGAGTAAACATCTGTCTTTTTTTTAAATTATAGGTTACGTAATGTAAAATATCGGGATACGTATCGCGAATCGTATTGCAAGGTTGTTGGCAATACCCACCCCTAATATAATATATATATATATATATATATATATATATATATATGTTGAATATCTATACAAATAATATTCTCTCATTCATGTTTCCATAGGATCTTCTTAAAGTGAATGATACAAACAAGACAATTCTGCACCAGAGATGTCTTCTGCACCTAATTCACCAACTCCACATAACTTCTGTCTATCTCCTGTTGTGTCCAACACACGCTTTTACTTATACAAATATACTATCTTTGTTGGTACACTTTTTTTTTCAAAATTTTCAGAAGAAGGCCTTAAGTACAAATGAATGAATGAGAGTCCTATAGTATTACTTTGGTATTATTATTACTTAGTATCATTTATATATGACAAATATCATTTTCAAGTTATTTGAATGTGATTACTACTAGTCTGTTACATACGTATAGTTTCATATCAGTAGCTCTTTATTGATAAAGAACTTGTTCAATAGGACTGATCTGAGTCTTTTACTTTACTTCAGTCACAGTGCAGTTATCATGACATGTCCTCTGTCTCTGCAGATGTCCCTGTCCTGTGTCGAGGTCCTCTGGACAAAGGCACGTGCTCAGCATCCATCCCTCGCTTCTACTACAACCCCACGTCACGCACGTGCCTGCAGTTCCTCTACTCGGGCTGTGGGGGCAGCAGCAACAACTTTGTGTCCAGGCAGAGCTGCATGGACGCGTGTGCCCCAGCTAAGGCAGGTAGGCTTAAGGCGTGTTAGAACAGACTTTAGTACAAAAGTCCAGTCCTAGGGCCAAGCCTAAGTCCAGTCCCAGGTCGAGTATACCAGGTCTAGCACTCGGTTCAACCCATAGACTGTATAAAAGAAGTGGACTAAGTGAGTGTGACGTCACCCATAGCGTTTAGCGCTGCTCAAATGAGGCTTGCGACGCTAACGGTTACAGAGCGAATTTGGAGCCAGGCTCTATGTTATGAATAGGGTTTTTTTAACTGACGAAATAGCGCGGAAAAAAATTCAGGATCATGTAGAACGGGTTCATACGAACATTTTAAGACCAAAATGACGAGGCTCACAGCAACAGGTACAAAAGATCCCAATGTAAGTCAATGGGAAAAAGGGAGAGGAGCCGGAAGAGCCTCCTGGCGCACTTCCTATTTGGCATGCGGCAGGTAACAGGTTAGCTAAGTCCACTCATATATATGGTCTATGGTTCAACCCCACCTTCTCATTTAATGTGTGATTAATGTAGATACAATATTAATTGCTGTACATAAATAGTGCAAACTCCACATACTATTTTATCAATACTGGTACTGGCTACACCTTTCTATTCAATAGGAATGTTCCTCTGCTCCTCTCCTCTGCATCAGCTGACCCTCTCCTCAGCTCCTCTGACCCTCTCCTCTGTGTCATCTGACTCTCTCCTCTGTGTCATATGACCCTGTCCTCTGACCCTCTTCTCTGGACTGTGCTTTACTCCTTTATTCATCCTCACTCTCTTCTTTTTACAGGGCACAGAAAGCACTTAGTCCAGAGGAAAAAGTGGCACATGAGACACAGCAATAACCACTGGAAATTCTGACCCCTTACTCACCTCTTTTGATTTCTTCTGACCGCTAGGAGCTGGTTGGACTTCTCAGATCTGTACTGACCAATCCGGTGTTTCCAAAGCACGGACACAAAAATTAGACAAACTCAGTCATATTTGAAGGAGCGCTGCAAGAAACACAAATGTTCAGATCATTTCATATTGTCAGTATAAAGCTGTTGTAATTTGTAAACTCACTCACAGTGGAAAGAGGATGCACAACTTTTACTCAAGTCTGAGTACTGTTACACTGTATTACTCAAGTAGGAGTAGTAGAAAAGTAGAAAACTACTCAGAGAAGTGCAATTTTATGAAAAAGTTACTTAAGTAAATGTGATACTATTATCACTGAGCCATTTTCTACTGTTGCACTGACTTTGTATGAACAGTATTCCATGTGTTATTTTACTCATTGTTACTATGTTATCTGTCTATAGCACTTATTGATGTGGAGGTGTATTTCCTCCTTGTATTATATTCTACTGTGAAGTATGTTGAGAGTAAAGATTGTAGTGAACAAAATTACATTGAGAGACATGTCTGACTTTTTATGTGTGAAAAAAATTAAATATATAACAAAATCAAGATTCTCTTTCAATTCTAATTTAGACAAGTTAGAATATGCCTCTCCATCTAACCCTAAAAAAATACCAGGCAAAACATTAATAATAAATTTTTTATCACAACATTGGCCATAAAGAGCACTCAAGGGCAAGAGAAAGGTGGTTGCTTGTAGCAGCAGGCTGAGAGGCAGGTGTGAGACCATCAGTTTTCTATAAGCTCATGAGCCTATACACCACAAGTGTGTGTGACAAAGCCAATCACAGAATAATTGCACACAAGACATCTTTGCAGCATGATGACAGATGATGTCACCGTGGTCAAACATAGAAAGGATTGATATTTTACCTATTTCAAATTTAGCCAAAGGAGGAACATTTTCTGTACAAGACTGTGCAGTTTAGCCTCCACCTGTGTCTGTAACAGCCACGGGATGATGGAAGGACAATGAAGTAACCATTCAGATATATCTGTTTTCTGTCACTACCTGCTCTAAGCTTTGGCTGTGGTGAGCTGGGGATATTGTTGTGATTACATTCAATAGGATGTATCGAGGACATTCTCTTGTAGATTGTTGGGGCTGAGCTGGTGGAGTATAACTGCATACAGATTGATAGTTCCTTTGCTTGTAAACAGTGGGACAGCATTTATAACAAGAGCTCCTCCAGCGGGGCAAAATACGCCCATACTTTGAATTATTGTATATAGAATTAAGTTAGAATTTGTCAAACCTAGTTAAAGATGAATTGTTGGTGCAGTTTGGAAGATTCCAATACTGACAAGGTTTTCGCAAAGGGTCGGGCCGTGACCTTGACCTTTGACCCTGTGACCTTGAAATCAATAGGGAACATCCTTGACCCATGGGGTGTCCAGCCATGAAGTTTGACATTCCTAGGTGAGACGGTTGTCGAGCTAGAGCGCGGACAAGGTAATGTGTAGTTGTCTTGTATTCTCTCTCTCCCGTTGCCTAGCAACCGCTGCAGCTGGAACTGTGTGTCACCTTTGAACTTTAAACTTCAAAGCTTCAAAGACTTCAAAGATTTGAAGTGTCCACAGACGGATAGACGGACGGACGGACAGCGCCATACCATAATACGTCCCGTCTTTTTATACGGGCGTATAAAAATGCAAAAGAGAGTTGGTCCAAGGATAGCCCCCTTAGGCACACCTCTTGAACCACAAAAGGGTTGAGAAAGCTGAGAATTAATATTTACTTGTTGTTGATCTAACAAAAATGTGAAACCATACCATGGTCTGATTGGACCCCGATGTGGCTAAATCTTTCCTCTATTAATATAACTGCACATTTTTGGTTAGAGTCCAGTGCAGACACTGTATCATCACTTTTAAAACTGCTGCAATACAACCAGGACCTGCACCAAACCCAGCCACTGCATGGGTCATAACATTAAAGCACACTTATTCTGCAAAACTGACTTTTCAGAGCTTTGAGCCATGTTATAGTTGTTTCCTCTCACTATTTACACATCTGAAGTTGTATTTGTAGTGATTTGTGCATGTTTCAGCAATCGTTAATTGCTTCTTTTCAATTGCATTTCCATTTTGCTGATCAAGCCCATTTTAACCACAGTCAGTGTACATCCACTCCTCTGTATTTCCTTCTCCAGTTTTATTTATTTGTAAATCTGTGATATGCATATGCATGATTCTGCTGCGTCAGTGATTTGGTACACATGAACAAAAAACACGTGTGATTTGCTGCTATCTATCTGAGGTGCTGTGATGTATCTGTGATGATGTTTACAATAGATTATAACTATATAGCAGACACAAGCATGATAAACCTGCTTTAAACATCTCAAAATAATCTGAGATGTTCACTTCATGACTGTAACTGTTGATGTCAGATCGATCCCACCTCTCAAAAAGCCACAAGTAAAATGCAGATTTCCATTTGGTTGGTATTTCACCAGTTTGGATAGAGAGATTAAAAAGGCAGAAAAGAAAAGAGCAAGCCCATCTCCTCCTGCCGGTTTTTCAATTCCAAAGTAACAGCTCATTCATAACTTCTTTTACAGAGAGAGTTTTGGTACACAGCAGGTAAAAATGTTTTGACATGAAGGGAGATATCAGGACTTCTACTTGGATCAAAGGGTCTTAACTTTGTAAAATGTTGCTTAAACTCATTTGCCATACTGTTTGTCTGATGCAAGTGTAACAATGAGAACCATGGATTGATGCAATGGTGGTGACATTCTGCAAGCTTTATAACATGAGATGTTATAATCCTGTTCCCTCATCAAAAACATGCCTGAAGAAGATTTACATGTCATCCATGTATGTTTGAGTAAGCTAGCGATCTCTCCTGGGCCCTATTCGAACCCTCCTTAAGATTAACAGTATAAGACCATGCCCTCTTGTACATGACTCCACAACCCTATGTCACCCATGCTCCTGCACCAGGTCAGCACTTGTGCTTGTGTCTGAAGAGGTGACAGTGTGTCTAGAGAGGCTCTGATACATGGCTGAAGTCTCTGATGTGTTTACATCTCCCTTTTCTAGTGTTTCATAAGAACTGTGCTCACTCCTCAGCTCTTTGTGCTGCTTGGTCGTGGTGGATGCTCCTGTGGGATTCTGGCCAACTAAGAAGTGCAGCTTGTGCAGTTTAAAGGCCAGAAGTTAAGGATTACTGGATTGTGTGATTTGAGCAGTTTGTGTTTCCTGCATGGAGTTAGCTATGCTAACCAGCTAGCTCTAAAAAGCTACAGAATTTAACAACAATGCAACGACTTTCTACACCAAATAAGGCAGAAGATGTTCCAGAGGGAAAGTCCTCATCAATAACCAAAACAACAAAGCAGAGCAAGAGGCTTCCTGCTGTTCATCTGGCTCCCCCTGGAGGCTGCTGTGATGCTGCAGGACATAGAGGACACAGTGGAGGGACCTTTTGTCCCGAGGGATCTGATGACTCTAGTCTAGTGAGATGTCTGTGTGATTTATACTGAAAATAATTTGTTCCATTGGATTTTGAATTCTAAGTATTTTTTAAGGTTTAAGAATTTCTCAGTTTGAATTTGTTTAACTTTGATAAAAGATGTTTGAATTAATTTTATTCTGAATTTCAGTTTTTCATATGCACATATGAAAAACTGAAATTACATTTCTCACTCTCAATCAAAGCTAAACTAAATAATGATATTAAAATAAAAGGAAAGGAAAATTCCAAAGTTTTTGTTAGGGAGAGAGCCTGGTGGTTAGAGAGGAGAGAGAGTTCATCATCCTAAGAGTCCGGTGGATGAAGCTGTTAGTGAGTCTGGTGGTGCAGGAATGGAGTCTCCTGTACCTCTTTCCGTAGGGCAGGAGGCTCCTGTACCTCTTCCCGTAGGGCAGGATGCTCCTGTGCCTCCTCCTGTAGGGAAGGAGGCTCCGGTGCCTCCTCCTGTAGGGGAAGGGGGCCCCTGTACCTCCTCCCGGGGGGCAGGAGGCTGAACAGATTGTGTGCGGGGTGACTTGCATCACTCACAGTTGTGATGGCTTTGTGGGAGAGGCAGGTGGTGCTCTTAGTGGTTCCTCTGTAGAATGTGTTCATGATGGTGGTGAGGCGGGTGGTGCTCTCAGTGGTTCCTCTGTAGAATGTGCTCATGATGGTGGTGAGGTGGGTGGTGTTCTCAGTGGTTCCTCTGTAGAATGTGCTCATGATGGCGGTGAGGCACTTGCTCGCTTGAGTTTTCACAGGAAGGAGTGGTGCTGCTGGACTTTCTTCACCAGTGATGTCGTGTTGGTCCAGGAGAGGTCCTCACTGATGTGCACCCCCAGGAATTTTGTGCTGCTCACTCTCTCCACAGCAGCACTTTCGATGATCAGTAACAGGTGTCGGATATGGCCTCTTGAAGTTGACAACAATCTCCTTAGTCTTGCTGACATTCAGCTGGAGGTTGTTGTCTCTGCACCAGTGGTCAGAAGCTTGACCTCTTTCCTGTAGTGAGTCTCGTCACCCTTGGTGATGAGACCCACCAGAGTTGTGTTGCCTGTGAACTTCACATCTGTGCTTGGTGCTGTAGGTTGTTGTTTGGTCATGTGTTAGCAGGGTGAAGAGCAGAGGTCTGAGCACACAGCCCTGAGGAGCACCTCAGAGTGATGGTGCTTGAGGTATTGTTGCTGACATGTTCCGTTTGTGGTCTCTGGCTGAGGAAGGCTAGCAGCCAGTTGCAGAGGGAGGTGTTGAGAGGAGCCTGTCGAGTTTGGAGAGTTGTTGTGGTATTATGGTGTTGAATGTTGAACTGAAGTCTATGAAGTCTAACAGCATTCTCCGATGAGTCTTTATTGTCCAGATGGGTGAGGGCTGAGTGGGGGACAGAGCAGATCACACCCTTTCTGGAATGATTGGCTCGATATGCAAACTGGAAGGGGTCCAGGAGGAGGGATAGATTTGATGTGAAACATGACTAGCCACTCAAAGCACTTCCTGTCAGTACCACAAGGTGGTAGTAGTTGAAGAGCGTAGTCTTATTGTGGGGGAGAGTGTGGTGATGGTGGTGGTAGTTGCTGAAATTTAAGTATAATTAGTAGTTAAGTATAATTTTTCAATATGTTTCAAATTCAAAATATAAAGTTTACCTTTTAAATATTCAGCACATATTACATACAAGCCCTCAAATTCTACAATCAAAATTCAGAGTGTAAAATTTGCAGGGAAAATTCTCACAGCAAAGATCCAAAATGCCAAAGGAGAAGCAATCGATCATGTGTGAGGGGATTAATTCAATACACCATTTCCTGCTTGTTATTAAGTTAGATTGGATGACTTCTGAATGATTGCTTCGGCCTTGGCAACTTGGATCTTTCCTGCAAGTTATTTTCACTGCAAATTTGATACTCTGTACTGTACATACTGTAATAGACAGGCCTCCCCTTCTGTCCCTTCTTCTCCTCTTAACATGTTTAACTCTACTGCTGAATATCATAAAGAAAACAAACACTGGATACTCCTCACACTTTGGGCACAGTGGTAGAACACAGAAACACAGCAGCTACATCTGTGACTTACCAATGTCAACAGGAGAATATTCACTGTAATCACTTAGAACCACAGCAGCAGAAAACATTCTTCTCTAATAGTGCAGAAGAGGGAGGAGAGAAAGAGAAGGGGGGCTCTTCAGCAAAAGCACAATTATAATTTCGTAGTGGAAACAAAATTGACTCTGGAACTGTTTTCTCTCAAAATTTTTGAAATTTCATTTTTGAAACCTGCTGCGTTCAGAACAGCACAGGGAGTTTGACGGCTCTTCTCCTGGAGCCACATTAAGAACATAGCAGAAGCAGTGCAGGGGGAGGGGCTAATGTCATGTATACTATAACTATAACCGCAACTATAACTTTTACTATACTATTACTTTTGTGAAAAAAGGCTTAATTTTGACCATCTGAAATGATCTGAATGCTCTTTCAGATATGATTTAGTTTGTCTCATTTGTGTGTCTATCCTTTGAAAACAGCAAATTTTGTGCAGTATTTAATATTTTGTGCTTTAAATTACATTCACTTCAAAATTATAAATCAGTTATTCCAAATGTTAATCTTTAAGTTACTCTTATTTCAGTAGTCCATCCATAGACTCTCCATGGAGAGGAGCTGCAGGAAGGGCTCCCATGAAACCCAATGGAGAGTTTAGAGTTGGTCCAGTGTTCCGCGACTGGGACAAAAACCACACTGCTCCTCCTGGATCTGTGGTTTGACTATTAGTCAGATTCTCCTCTCCAGTGCCCTGGAGTAGCCCTTATGTCTGAGGAGTGTGATTCTCCTACAGTTGGAACACACCCTCTGGTCCCACTTAAATAGAGGGACCACCACCTCGGTCTGCTAGTCCAGAGGTGCTGACCCCCGACCGCCACGCGATGTTGCATAGATGTATCAGTCAAAGCAGCCCCACAACATCGGCTCTCATCCATCCCCGGAGCCTTGACACCAAGGAGCTTTCCAGCCAGGGTGATGGACGAGTCCACCTCCGAGTCCCCAGCCTCTGCTTTCAAGGAAGAAGATGTGACGGTGGGATTGAGGAGATCCTCAAAGTATTCAGTCCACCGTCTGACAACATCCCCAGTCAAGGGCAATCGCTCTCCCCCTGCACTGTAAACGGTGTTGGTGTAATATAACTGCTTCTTCCTCCTTTCTTTGAGGCCAACTGACAGTCCTCTTCCATTGCCTCCCCAAACTCTTCCCAACTCTGAGTTTTTGCTCTCTCCAACTGCATGGGCTGCAGCATGCTGCTAGCACCCGTCAATTGCCTCAAGAAGCCAACAAGACTCGATAGGACTCCTTGTTCAGCCTGACAGCATCCTTTAGTTGTGGTGTCTGCCACTGGGTTTGGGGGTTGCCGACACGACAAGCACCACTTACCTTATGACCACAGGTAGGAACAGCTGCATCAGTAATAGAGAACATAGCCCACTCCATGTCCCCAGCCTCCCAGGGGAAGTTCTCCTGAAGGTGTGAGCTGAAGGTCCTCCTAATAGAGGGCACCACCAGATGTTCCCAACAGAGTTTGCCAGGACCCTTCACCCAAGTGTCCACCTCTTTTCAGGTGTCTGTCGTCCCCCAGTAGAACAACAGAGTATCTGAGTAATTTCTTGGACCACCACTTTGTACTTCTACTTGAGTAATATTATTCTGAAGTACTTGAGTACAAGACTCTGTCTACCTGTCTCCACGCAGTGGAGTTATTCTGGAAAGTTCTTCAGTATGGCATACAATGTATCATACTCTGTCACCATAGAGACAAGCAGGCGACCGGCAACTAGGCCAAGTTACAGATCGATGAAGAGGTGAACTCTTCATAAAATAAAATGTTTTTTTCAAGTTCAAAACATAGGTATATATATTTTATTGGTGCACACATGTGAATCCATATTGCACATATTCGTCCGACCACTTTCTTTTTTTGCTCGACACAGTTAGTATGAAGGGAAAATATTAACAAAGAAATGACACAACACCATCACGACAGTCAAAAGACTATTGCGCTCACAAAATTTTCTGCAGCCAATAACAGCCAAACGGGGCGTGTCATCACCAATCATATGAGTTGGATGTGAGTCTGACCCCTGCTGAACCCCTGAGATTGACACACACCGAACCCCTGGGGTTCAATCGATGGAGAACCATGGCCTCGGATTCGGAGCAGCTGATTCTCATCCCAGCCGCTTCACACTCGGCTGCAAACCGTCCCAGTGCATGCTGCAGGTCCTGGTTTGATGAAGCCAACAGGACAACATCATCAGCAAAAAGCAGAGATGAGATCCTGCGGTCCCCGAACTGGACCCCCTCTGGCCCCTGGCTGCGCCTAGAAATTCTGCCCATAAATATAATGAACAGAAAGGGTGACAAAGGGCAGCCCTGGCAGATTCCAACATGCACCGGGAACAGGTCTGGCTTACTGCCGGCAATGCAAACACAGCTCCTGCTCCAGTCATACAGGGACCGGACAGCCCTTAGCAAAGGGCCCCGGACCCCATACTCCCAGACCACCCCCCACAGGGCACCACGAGGGACACGGTCGAATGCCTTCTCCGGGTCCACAAAGCACATGTGGACTGGTTGGGCAAACTCCCATGAACCCTCAAGCACCTGATGGAGGGTGTAGAGCTGGTCCAGTGTTCCACGACCAGGCTGAAAACCACACTGCTCTTGGATCCGAGGTTCGACTATCGGCCGGACTCTCCTCTCCAGTACCCTGGCATACACTTTACCGGGGAGGCTGAGGAGTGTGATTCCCCTGTAGCTGGAACACACCCTCCGGTCCCCCTTTTTATACAGAGGGACCACCATCCCGGTCTGCCAGTCCAGAGGTACTGTTCCCAACCGCCACGCAATGTTGCAGAGGCGTGTCAGCCAAGACAGCCCGACAACATCCAGAGACTTAAGGTACACAGGACGGATCTCGTCCACCCCCAGAGCCTTGCCACCAAGGAGCTTTCGAACCACCTCGGTGACTTCAGCCAGGGTGATGGACGAGTCCGCCTCTGGGTTCCCAGCCTCGGCCTCCTCTTCGGAGGACTTAACGGTGGGATTGAGGAGATCCCCAAAGTATTCCTTCCACCGCCCGACAACATCCCCAGTCAAGGTCAGCAGCTCTCCCCCTGCACTGTAAGCAGTGTTGGTGAAGCACTGCTTCCCCCTCCTGAGGCGCCGAACGGTTTGCCAGAATTTCCTTGGGGCCGTCCCATAGTCCTTCTCCATGGCCTCCCCGAACTCCTCCCAAACCCGAGTTTTTGCCTCTGCAACCGCCTGGGCTGCAGCACGCTTGGCCCACCAGTACCTGTCAGCTGCCTCAGGAGTCCCACGAGCCAGCAAGGCCCGGTAGGACTCCTTACTTCCGGTGTCCACCACCGGGTTTGCAGATTGCCACCGCGACAGGCACCACAGACCTTACGGCCACAGACCTTTCCGGCTTCCTCCTCCGCCAGCGGACCCAACTCACCACCAGGTGGTGATCAGTTGACAGCTCTGCCCCTCTCTTCACCCGAGTGTCCAAGACACATGGCCGGAGGTCAGATGACACGACAACAAAGTCGATCATCGACCTCTGGCCTAGAGAGTCCTGGTGCCACGTGCACCAATGGACCCACTTGTGCTCTAACATGGTGTTCGTTATGGACAGACTGTGACTAGCACAGAAGTCCAGTAACAGAACACCGCTCGGGTTCAGATCAGGAAGGCCGTTCCTCCCACTCACCCCTCTCCAAGTGTCACTGTCGTTGCCCACGTGGGCATTGAAGTCCCCCAGTAGAACAACGGAATCCCCGGTCAGTGCACTGTTCAGTACCCCTCCCAGAGACTCCAAGAAGGCCGGGTACTCTGCACTGCTTTTCGGCCCGTAGGCTGACACCACAGTGAGAGGCTGCCTGGCTGAAGCCCTCAACCCAAATAAGCTGATGTCCAGTCCCGCACAGTCCCGTTTGCCTGTCCGTCTGACCCTGCTCTCTATAAAGTGACTGGTTCCTCAAAGCTCTGGTCCGAAGGTGCACCGCATGGCGACAGCTGGTTGGCAACAGTGTCTGGAGAGAATTTTCCCATACCGCACCTGCCGGTGGGTTTTTTGCTCTCTGGCACCAAGGATCGTGCGTTATTGAGAGACTGAGCATGGGACAATATGTTTGCTGATGTCTATGTTAGCTCATGTTTCCATGTTCTTCACTGTGAAGCCCATTGGGGCAACTCTTGTTGTGATTCTGGGCTATAGAAATAAAATTTAATTGAATTGAGAGACCTGTCCCCGACCCGAAGGTGCAGGGACGTGACCCTATCGTTCACCGGGGTGAACTCCAACATGCAGCGGCTGAGCTGTGGGGCGATGAGCAGGCCCACACCAGCTCGCTGCCGCTCCCCGCGGCCAACGCCAGAGAAATGGAGAGTCCAACCCCTCTCAAGGAGTTGGGTTCCAGAGCCCAAGCTGTGCGTGGAGGTGAGGCCGACTATATCTAGCCAGTAACGCTTGACCTCCCGCACAAGCTCAGGCTCCTTAACCCCCAGCGAGGTGACATTCCATGTCCCCAGAGCTAGTCTCCATGTCCGGAGATCCGGTCACCCCCGCCTTCGACTGCTGCCCAGATCTCTCTGCACCCAGCCCCTATGGCTCCTCCTGCGGATGGTGGGTCCAGGGGAGGGCGGTCCCACGTCGTCTGTTCGGGCTGTGCCCGGCCGGGCCCCATGGGAAAAGGCCCGGCCACCAGGCGCTCGCCATCGAGCGCCCACCCCAGGCCTGGCTCCAGGGTGGGGCCTCGGTGATGTCATCCTGGGCGACGTAACTGGCCTCTGATTATTACTCATCATTAAGGGCTTTTGAAATATAGTCTTCCTGCATAAATTATGGAGAAATAAAATTAGGTCCATGACATAAATCGTTTCTATGGGTATTAACAGCTAACACAAAACATATTTAGATCACCATTGCCGAGGTGATCTAAATATGTGAATGTTCCAGCTAAGGAGGCTTTGAATAGCCTCTTAGACATGTTTTTGATGAGGGAACAATGTGGGAGAAAGTAAAAAAAATCTGTTTGCATAACAGAGTTCAGTTATGGGTTGAAATGGGTCACGTTTCAGGGTTAGGGTAAGGTTAGGATCAGTCTTCAGGAAATAGTTGGAAGTCCCGTCATGCAGAGAAACATGACTGTGTGTGTGAGTCTGCAGGGATGCCTCACTGATGAGTCACGCTTCACCTGCCGCTTCACCTGCCGCCAACGCGTGAACCACTCTGCCACCGGAATCCTCACCCCCTCCTCGAGCCCCTTCTCCCCTCCACTCCCCTCCTCACTCCTTTACGCTCTATCCTCCACTCCTCCTTCCTCTTCTCCATACTCCTTCTATCTGCACCGGCTCTTCCTTACACTCTCTTTCTCCCTCCTATTTTTAACTCAATGCCTTCACAGTCTCATCATTCCATCCTCGACTTCTCCTCTGTCCCCTCTCCTTCTCTTCTCACTCCCCTTCTCTTTTCCCTCCTCACTCGTCTCTCTCCTCTTCTTTTCCTCTTTTTTCCTCTCCTCATCCCTTCCTCTCTCTCTCCATCCTCTTTCCATCATCTACCCTCCAATGCTCTCACTTCTCCCTCCCTCCTCCGTGCCTCCACTGCCCCTCCTCATTTTGTTTTTATCCCCTCCTCCCTTCCTCCTCTTTTCTCCTTGTTCTCTCCTCTCTTCCCTCTCTCTATTCACCACCTCTTCCCTCTCTTCAAGCATGTCACACACCCTCTTTCTCCTCCTCTCCCTTCCACGTATCTTTCTCTACCTTCCTTCTCACACCCTCCTCCCTCCATTCACTCTCATCCTCCCTCTCCCTCACTCTCCTAACCTTCCTCTCTCTCCTTATCTTTCTCCCTCTCTTTCTGTCTCTGTCACTCCCCCTCTCTCCCTCCACTCCTTTCTCTCCCCTTCTCCTTTCTCAGTGCTTTCACAACCCCTCCTCATCTCTTATCCCTTATCCTCCCTCACTCCTTCCTTTCTTTTCCCAACATCCCTCGTTCCTTGAATTCATCCTCCTCTCCTCACATCCCTCTTTTCCCTCCCTTTTTCCTCTTCCTCCTTTGTCCCTCTCTCTGTCATCTTCTCTCTTCTTCCCCCCTCAGAACCTCCCTCCTCTCTTTCCTTCTCTCCTTCCCTCTCCCTCTCTCCCTCCCTCCTTGCTGCACATTTGTTCAGCCTTTGAACAGTGCTAAATATATCTCCCTCTTCCTCCTAAAGTCCTTCTCGTGCTCCTCTCCTCTGCTCTGTGCCAGAGCCCAGGCACGATCACACCGGATACAGCTGCCACAGGGAGAGTGATGCTGAGGGGCACAACGGCAGGACCAACGAATTCTTTGAAATATGCCTCCATGCTGTAAAACCATGGGGCCGTGATGATGATGTCAAAATTGTACTTTATTTCAGCCATATTCACAGCCGGTTTGAATGAAGGGTTCACCACCCACTTGTCTCCATGGAGATGTTCTTGCTTTGCTCAAGATGTTCCACAGAATAGCATTAAAATTAACTTGGAATTCTAAACATTTAAAAACAAACCCAAAAATATATATATATTTTTTGTTTTTGTTTCATGTGCCAAGATATTAATTATAAACCAGGTCAACAAATCTGCAATCTGACAGTTAAACACTCCGGTTTCCCCCATCAGCCCAAAACACACTCCAGGTCTCCAGGGAGAATAGCTGATACAATCAATCAATTCAAATGCTGTCTAATACATGACTAAATACTAAATACTAATAAAATACAACACTAAATACAATAATACAATCATTTAAATACTGTCCCACTTTAATTGTAGGCTTTTAACTGTATGTTTTAATTGTACTTAATTTGTAAGGTGACCTTGAGTGTCCAGAAAGGTGCCTAATAAATAAAATGTATTATTATTATTATTATTATTATTATTATTATTATTATTATTATTATTATTATTATTATTATATAATTATTATTATAAGGGTGTTAATGAAATAAAAACTCCAGGTATGTTTGTGACGAGGCAACAATTTAACAGAACACATCATGTAGCCCCTTTAAAGCCACATTGTGAAACATTTTAGGCTAAGTGATAATATCTGTGTTTACACCTTGAATGTTATGGATGACTACTTGCCTTACCTTATTTGAACCATATCAGTGATTTCATGTTGGAGGGATTTACCTCACAGACCTGATTTCTGTCCCCAGAAAGAAGTGTGGCCCCATAATGTGATAAATACACACATACACACGCCCACACATGCACGCACGCACCTGCCCACATGCACGCACCCGCCCACACGCCCACGCCCGCACTCACACGCGCATGCACACACACACACGCTCATGCACAATGTAATGTCATTTTTGCATTTTTGTACTGCACTGTACCATATCACGTTACTACTGTACTATACTACTGTACTGTACGACTGTACTCTACTGTGTGACTGTAATGTACTACTGCACTGTGCTACTGTACTCTAATGTACGACAGTACTATACTGTCCTGTGCGACAGTACTGTACTACTGTGCTGTATTACTGTACTACTGTAGTGTACTACTGTACTGTGCTGTGCTACTGTACTTTACCGTATGACTGTACTGTACTGTACTGTGCTGTACTACTGTACTGTATTATACTATTGTACTGTACTGTACAACTATACTGTACTGTGCTCTGCTATTGTACTGTACTGAGCGACTGTACTGTACTATTGTGCTGTACTACTGTACAACTGTACTGTACTGTGCGGTACAGTACTACTGTACAACTGTACTGTACTGTGCGGTACTACTGTACTGTACTACTGTGCTGTGCTACTGTACAAATGTACTGTACTGTGCTACTGTGCTCTACTACTGTACTGTACTGTACTGCTGTATTGCACTACTGTACTGTGCTACTGTAGTGTATTACTGTACTGTACTGTGCTATTGTACTGTACTACTATGCTATATTACTGTGCTATACTACTGTACTGTATTACTGCGCTGTGCTGTACTATGGTGCTGTGCTACTGTACTGCTGTACTGTACTGTGCTACTGTGCTGTACTACTGTACTGTGCTATACTACTGCACTGTACTACTGTGCTGTGCTACTGTACGACTATACTATACTGTGCTGTGCTACTGTGCTGCACTTCTGTGCTGTACTACTGTACTGTACTACTGTGCTGTACTACTGCATTAGACTGTGCTACTGTAGTGTACTACTGTACTGTACTACTGTGCTGTACTACTGTACTGTACTACTGTGCTGTACTACTGTACTACTGTACTGTACTGTGCTACTGTAGTGTACTACTGTACTGTTCTATTGTGCTGTACTACTGTGCTGTACTACTGTACAGTACTCATGTGCTGTGCTGTACTGCTGTACTGTACTGTGCTACTGTGCTGTACTACTGTACTGTGCTGTACTACTGCACTGTAGTATTGTGCTGTGCTACTGTACGACTATACTATACTGTCCTGTGCTACTGTGCTGTACTTCTGTACTGTACTACTGTACTGTACTACTGCGCTGGACTGTGCTACTGTAGTGTACTACTGTACTGTACTACTGTACTGTACTGTGCTACTGTAGTGTACTACTGTACTGTTCTATTGTGCTGTGCTACTGTGCTGTACTACTGTACTGTGCTGTACTATTGCACTGTAGTATTGTGCTGTGCTACTGTACGACTATACTATACTGTCCTGTGCTACTGTGCTGTACTTCTGTACTGTACTACTGTACTGTACTACTGCGCTGGACTGTGCTACTGTAGTGTACTACTGTACTGTACTACCGTACTGTACTGTGCTACTGTAGTGTACTACTGTACTGTACTCATGTGCTGTGCTGTACTGCTGTGCTGGGCTACCGTACTGTATTGTACTACTGTGCTGTACTGCTGTGCTACTGTACTGTATTACTGTGCTGTACTACTGTGCTGTGCTGCTGTACTGTACTGTACTACTGTGCTGTGCTACTGTACTGTACTGCTGTGCTGTGCTACTGTACTACTGTGCTGTACTGCTGTGCTACTGTACTGTATTACTGTGCTGTACTACTGTGCTGTGCTACTGTACTGTGCTGTACTACTGTGCTGTACTACTGTGCTGTGCTACTGTACTGTACTACTGTACTGTGCTGTGCTACTGTACTACTGTGCTGTACTGCTGTGCTACTGTACTGTATTACTGTGCTGTACTACTGTGCTGTGCTACTGTACTGTGCTGTACTACTGTGCTGTACTACTGTGCTGTGCTACTGTACTGTACTACTGTACTGTGCTGTACTATGGTGCTGTGCTACTGTACTGCTGTACTGTACTGTGCTACTGTGCTGTACTACTGTACTGTGCTATACTACTGCACTGTACTACTGTGCTGTGCTACTGTACGACTATACTATACTGTGCTGTGCTACTGTGCTGCACTTCTGTGCTGTACTACTGTACTGTACTACTGTGCTGTACTACTGCATTAGACTGTGCTACTGTAGTGTACTACTGTACTGTACTACTGTGCTGTACTACTGTACTGTACTACTGTGCTGTACTACTGTACTACTGTACTGTACTGTGCTACTGTAGTGTACTACTGTACTGTTCTATTGTGCTGTACTACTGTGCTGTACTACTGTACAGTACTCATGTGCTGTGCTGTACTGCTGTACTGTACTGTGCTACTGTGCTGTACTACTGTACTGTGCTGTACTACTGCACTGTAGTATTGTGCTGTGCTACTGTACTACTATACTATACTGTCCTGTGCTACTGTGCTGTACTTCTGTACTGTACTTCTGTTCTGTACTCCTGCGCTGGACTGTGCTACTGTAGTGTACTACTGTACTGTACTACTGTACTGTACTGTGCTACTGTAGTGTACTACTGTACTGTTCTATTGTGCTGTGCTACTGTGCTGTACTACTGTACTGTGCTGTACTATTGCACTGTAGTATTGTGCTGTGCTACTGTACTACTATACTATACTGTCCTGTGCTACTGTGCTGTACTTCTGTACTGTACTACTGTACTGTACTACTGCGCTGGACTGTGCTACTGTAGTGTACTACTGTACTGTACTACCGTACTGTACTGTGCTACTGTAGTGTACTACTGTACTGTACTCATGTGCTGTGCTGTACTGCTGTGCTGGGCTACCGTACTGTATTGTACTACTGTGCTGTACTGCTGTGCTACTGTACTGTATTACTGTGCTGTACTACTGTGCTGTGCTGCTGTACTGTACTGTACTACTGTGCTGTGCTACTGTACTGTACTGCTGTGCTGTGCTACTGTACTACTGTGCTGTACTGCTGTGCTACTGTACTGTATTACTGTGCTGTACTACTGTGCTGTGCTACTGTACTGTGCTGTACTACTGTGCTGTACTACTGTGCTGTGCTACTGTACTGTACTACTGTACTGTGCTGTGCTACTGTACTACTGTGCTGTACTGCTGTGCTACTGTACTGTATTACTGTGCTGTACTACTGTGCTGTGCTACTGTACTGTGCTGTACTACTGTGCTGTACTACTGTGCTGTGCTACTGTACTGTACTACTGTACTGTGCTGTGCTACTGTGCTACTGTGCTGTACTGCTGTGCTACTGTACTACTGTGCTGTACTACTGTACTGTGCTGTGCTACTGTACTGTATTGTACTACTGTGCTGTACTGCTGTGCTGTGCAACTGTGCTGTACTATACTAGTGTGCTGTACTGCTGTGCTGTGTTACTGTAGTGTACTTCTGTGTTGTCCTGTACTACTGTACTGTCCTGTACTGTACTAGAGTTGCTCACACCTGCTGTGGTCAGATGAACCCCAACCCACAATAACCTGACAGAGAAGAGATGTTCAAACAGCTACACATGAGTCACAAAGTATCTCTACACATTTGTTCCCATGGCAACATGGTAAAAATATAAACTCCTAAAAGTGGTGATGAAAAAAACAGTCCCAGCCCATACCAGCACGGGTTTCTTTGGACAAGACTCTCCAGAGAATGGAGCCCAGGTACATTCATGTAATGTCGTGCTCCGGGGGGCAGCAGAGGCTTTACTCACACTGCCTCTGAATGTGGAGTGTACGTGAGCGCTGCTGGGAGGGGCCGATGGCGCAGTTTAGCAGCCACGCTGCCCCAGGGCAGCTGTGGCTATAATAGTATCTTAAGTGAAGTGAATGAATAGTGCGCACATGTTAAAGTGGAGCTAAAAGTTCTGATGGGCGTCATAGATTTAGAATAATGCAATTCCCCGTAAGGAAACACAGAACTCAAAAGCTCAGTGGAACACACCCGGTGATCACAGTGTCTGTGGTTCCATCACCGCACCTATAGATCATAGCCTACTTTTGTGCCATTGAGCAAGACAGTCTTGTCTCCAGCGTCTGTGCACTGGTAACATATGTGAGTGTGTGACCTCTGCGACCTGTGAGTCACCATGTGTAGGTTTATACTGGGGCATGCGGGTCACTCAGGCGCACATGAACAGCAGGTGGCGAACTTTGAATTGGACCCGTGGACACGAGAGTCACAGCAGAATTCCGTGCTCCGTCCTTGAGAATCGGCCTCATGACGGGTGACCGATGTTCCGTGGTGAGATGGTTTGTAGTCCCCTCACCGCTGGTGTGCCCCTCACCGCTGCGTGTGCCCCTCACCGCTGCGTGGGCTCTTTACGACACACGGTGCGCGAGGAGGAGCGAGAGAGTGCTCTGTGGAGTCTCTGTGGAGCAGGAGCAGCATTCAGTCCGTGCAGGAGCAGCAGTCAGTCCGTTCCGCACCTCACCGGCTTCGGACCGCCTTAGCCCCGGCTCTGGGTACCTCATGGACGGTACCTCCGCGGAGCAACTGAGCGAACACACGGGCTTCTGGATCACGCGTGACGGGGAAAACCCATGGACCTGGAGGAGGAAAAGTAGTTTCGATGCCGCGATAGACGGAGCCGCGTGAGAAGAGGCACGCTGCACTCACCTCCATCCTCTGAGCATCTACTCAAGGTACGGCTCCGCTCCGGTCATGAGCCATAAGCGCTCACGGCTGCGCTGAGGCTGCTCCTCCGGGTCTCAAGGTACATTCCCGGAGCCTAAACGTGGCTGTTGGACACGTTTGTCAGGAGGCAGTGACGCAACAGAAAATCGTCCTCGACGCGAGCTAATGTGGCATAAACTGCTCATTTGTTAGGCCCGAGGGGACGAGTCAGTGGTGCCCGAGCCAGCACACGCTCTGAGCGGGCTCCAGTGCAGAAAGAGTTGGAGGAGTACCGCGGTGTGTGCTGATGTCCAAGCCGAAAATGACGCGCGGTAGACAGGCTGTGTAGGGTCCACAGAAGAGGTCAGCCGTCCGTGGACCTCTCACTCCCACGCTCCATTTAGACTCCGTGGATTCGATTCGGTGTTACAGCTTAATGTGGTTTAACAGAGCGCTCCACGTGCACTTAGTGAGATTGGTCTGGCAATACGACGGAAATTACTTTATTGTCACAGGATATTTAGAATAGGCTCCCGGTCTATTTTAATCGTGTTTGAGAATTGATTTAGTCCTGATCTTAATATAGTACTGAGGTCTTTTTTAAGAGACTTCAATCCTAGTTAGTTCTAGTTCATTTCTGATTAGGGCTAGATCAGGTTTAGTCCTACTAGTCCACGCGTGCCAAGCTGTTATTTTTGTCGTAATTTAGCCGCTATGTTGCCCTAGTTTAGACCTTGTCTAATCCGAGTTTAGTCTTGGTGAGAAGATCTGGTTTAGTTCTACAATCCATGGCACAGGTATTTAATCTTGTAGGTCTTGTTTAGTCCTAGTTCAGTCCTGGTTAAGCCCTGGTCTTGTCCAATAATTCTCAGTGTTGGGAAGTGACTTACATAGTATATGTAAGTCACTTCCCTGGAAGTCCTGGACTGGTTTAGACCTGCTTTAGTCCTGCTTTAGTCTACACCTGGTTTAGATCCTGCATGCGTCCATGTTTTTTGTGTCTTATTTTAGCAGTGATGTCATGGTTTAGTTCTGATGTAGACCTGCTTTAGTCCAGGTGAAGGCATTTCGTCGGTTTGTTTAGTCCTGGCTTAATCTGGGTTTATTCCTGGTTTAGTCCCAGTTTAGATTTGGTTTAGCTCTGATTTAGTCCTGGTCTAGTCCTGGTTTAGTCCTGGCTTATTCCTGGTTTATTCTTGGTCTAGACCTAATAGTTGTGATGTACTCCTAGTTTAGTTTATTTATTTATTTTATTTATTTCAGGGACAGCGCATATTAATAAACATTTCTGTAAATATGCCAGGATTAGCCCAAAGGCTATTTTTCACCTGCAGTCCCTAGACAGATGGTAAAAGCCACCCTACAAGAACAAGAGTAGGATTAAAAGTGTGCAACACAATATTACAATTACAATTACAATTACATTAAATATAGTAAAACTAAAATGTACAATGTAGACACAACAGATCAGCAGTCAGGCTAACAAGAGACAGGTACATGGACACACACAAACACACACACATACACACACAAACACAGGGAAAGATGGCAGCAGGGGGGCAGTTGTTAATGTTGACAAGTCTGATTGTCAATGAGCCATTTCTTTAACTGAGTCTTAAAGAAATTGTATGTGATTGAGTTTCTGATCAATATGGGGGTGATGTTCCACTCAGAGGCAGCTCGAACAAAAAAAGTAGTTTGACCAAAACAAAGTTCTGGTTTAGTTCTGGCTTAGTCCTGGTTTTCTCGATAGTCCTGAGAGCCCACACTGTTCCGATGTGAAAGCTGGAGCCGTACACACAAATGTTTGTGCTGGTGATGGTGGTTTATGCTGGTGATGGCTCAGACTGTTGCTATATAACAGGCATGTCCAAACTATGGCCCTGGGACCAAATGCGGCCGTCAGACTAATTTTTCTTGGCCCTCAGGCTGCCAGATGAATTGGCCCATATTGCATTAACCACTATCATGGAAAAGCAAAAATACCAAACTGTGTGACGTTCTAAGCATGAATAAAGGTCTTGTGGCTCATTCCAGCTGCTTATAAATGAGCAAATATGAATGACTGTCTGATCACCGGTCTATGGCCCCCTGTCAGCCCTCCACTTCATCTGTGTTTTCATTTGCGACTCTTGATGACAAAAGCGTGGATACCCCTACTATCGGACAGTGTGGGTAATGTGGTTGGCACATTACCCACCCTATTGCTATCGGATAGTGTGGGTAATGTGGTTGGCACAGTGTTCCACAGTACAGTCGCCCTCTGGCTGCTGTAGTAGAGCTGTTGAGATATGACATAATAATGTTGCGCAGTTATGGAAAAACCCTGATAATACAACAGTGTGAAGCCATCAGTCACGACTCAGGCTGCAGAGAAGAGCAGACATGGTTTCATGCATTTGTCATGGTTTCTAATTTATGTTTTAAAGGTTCATTATGGAACCTTCCTAGTGGTGTCCATGGAGATGTTGGCATGGTATTAAAGGATCATAATTAGGGCCCAACCCATATGGATTTTGTTGCGGCCGATATGATACTGATAAAATAGGAGTTGGGGCTGCTGATAGCCAATATAATCACCGATATATTTATGACGTAAAAATTCACTGTAAATCTTCAGTTGTTTATAAACTTAGGTTTGGCTCTATTGGATTTTCAGTTGAGTTTGTTTAGGCAACATTTATTGTTATTCTGCCTCTTTATGTCATATTTAAAGACAGTAGGACGGCCTAGTGGCATTTTTGTATGACATTCTAGCCTGTAAAGAAATTACTGTAAGTAAACAAGTAAACTACCACTATTAGCTTTTAGCGGTAAAATGCGTGCGCACCGTGGTAATTAATGATTTACTAAGTACAGATAATTCATACCTCTATCCACAACTCATTTACATATCAGTGCGTGACCATTAACATATATACGGCCACTATAGTCTCTTAACAGTCGCTAACAGAAGAGAAAACAGCCTGTTTATGTGTGCGAGCTTCAGCAGCTAATTGCTAACCAGTGAGAAAGAACCAAAACGAGCTTCAAAACCGACATTTCCAACACTCAGCCTCACACAGGCTCCTCTCAGATCACAAGTCTGCACTAAGAACTGTCCTTTTAATCCACATTCAAACTGATCATCCAGAAAAAAGAATAGAATCTCAATGTTGCGCACATGGGTCTATGCGCACGATGTAAACAAATGCATGTGGGGGTTGTGTTCGTATGACATCACAGACAAATAACTCCTCAGGTAAATACTGTGGTGCCACAGATCAGGACATTTATCTGTCTGTAAATTGGATAAAATAGGCAGTATATAGAGAGTCTGAGGCTTTATAACAAGGTAAAACATGTCCACGTGGAATATCGGCCCATATCGGCAAGATTTAGGCCGATAGCCGATATGTTTCCAAGTGCCCATATCAGCTGATAATATTGGCCAACCGATATATCGGTCGGGCCCTAATCATAATACGCTATTTTCAGATCCAGTATATGTGGATATGGATCCAGAGTATGTTTTGTAGTTACTTTCTTCATCACAAACACACCTGTAGTTGTGTTTTGTTTCATTCACATGTTTAACACACAAACCTTCACATTTAGCTCTTCTGCTCTTCTCTCTAACAGAAAACACTCTGTTCCACCTTGTGATGTCATGTGGTAATACAAGAAGTTCTCCATTGTCTTTTTAAACTCCACATACCTTCACTAGAATCATATGGATCATTTCGGGCCTGGAATTTACAACCTCTTCTGCATTAAAGGTAAAAGGAATATTCCTGGCAAACACTGACATCTCCATGGACACCAGCAGGTGATGGAGTCAAGGTTGGCGATAGTCTTCCTGTGTATAAGAATGTTTGATTGTAATAATAAATATAACCGCAAGCAGCAATGATCGGCCGTCGCGTGCGCCTACGCCACACCCCACAAACTCCGTGCCCTACAAACACCGTGCCCTTACAAACACCGCGCCCTACAAACAGCGTGCCCTACAAACACCGTGCCCTACAAACAGCGTGCCCTACAAACACCGTGCCCTACAAACAGCGTGCCCTTACAAACACTGCGCTCTACAAACAGCGTGCCCTACAAACACCGCGCCCCACAAACTCCGTGCCCTACAAACACCGTGCCCTTACAAACACTGCGCTCTACAAACAGCGTGCCCTACAAACACCGTGCCCTACAAACAGCGTGCCCTACAAACACTGTGCCCTACAAACACCACGCCCTACAAACACCGTGCCCAGCAAATGTCGCGCCCAGCAAATGTCACGCCCAGCAAATGACATGCCCCACATTAACCCTAATAACCGTAAACCCCAACCATACTTTTCATATGCTTTACAGTGTATTATATTCAGGCCAAGGTCATGCATTAGTGATTCAAATTTCCCAGACAAACACATCCTCCATCAGAAAAATTACATAGTGCACCTTTAAATTATTTTTGAGGAGTCTTTGCGCCCCTGGTGGCCAACAGTGAAAAATTCACCATCTCCGTAATGTATTGTTTTGCTCGTAGTCATACACAGAATTGAATTCCCAAATTTGGTACAAATCCGATAATGTTGGCGTTTCATGTCTAGGGGGCGCTATAGTGTAATTTTCCATATGCTTTATAGTGTATTATTTTCAGGCCGAGATCAGCATCAGTGACTCAAATTTCAGCACGATCGGACTAAGCCTGTGCCAAGGGGAACAAATCTTGACATTGAATATTGCCTAAATTTTGATTGAAATTTGTGGCTTTGCCGCACGTAAACCGTGACAGTTTTCAAAAAATGGAACGTATGAAGCCGCACTTCTCTAGATGATGTATGGTGATTTTCAGCCCTGTGGGTGAAGCGCCTTCAGAGGAGTGCGTTCAAATGCAACATGAGCGAAAATGCAAAATTTTTGTTTGTCTTAACATGATGAATGCGTGTACCAAATTTCGTGGCTCTACGACAAAGTTGAGCTGGGACAGCTCCCATAGGAGTAGGCGGAGCCTAATATTCGAGGTGGTGTATTATCTCCATTTTGTGATCCCCACGCATGAAACCTATATTTTCTCGAATTTCTCATCATTTCTGAACTTTTGGCAAAGTTTGGTGAGTTTTTGAATGTTTTTCAACGTGTTTGCGGGGTCACGTTTTATTTTGATCTGTAGGGGGTGCTAATGCACCAAATAAATTTTTTCACATTCAGTAGCTTTAGGGCAGAGAGTTTAAGAACTGTGTAACATTTCATTGAGATCAGAGTTTGTTTGAGCAAATAGGAGCAATTTGTAAATTTCCAAAACTTGTGCTCATTTGTGGCTTCATTGCTCAGAGACCGTCAGACGGATTTGGGATATGTGGATTTTTTTTGATATTCCGCCCCTGGAGATAATGTGGACCAAATCTGAGGCTGTTCGGGTGAGCGCCCACGGAGGAATGCGTTTTAGCTTCACAAATTTTAATCCAACATGGCCACCCCCTGTTTTGTCAGGGGGTGTGGCCATAACAATATGTTTCACTTGTCTTATCATGTTCGACTTCTGTGTTTTTCATGATTCTACGAGCTCATTTTTTTGGTGTCATTCGTATTCCCTAATGTATTTTTGTGATGTTAGGGGGCGCTGACGAGCAATTTTATTTATTTATTGAAAATGGAAATAGCCAAAAGTTAGAGAAGTGGAGTCTTTAACACGTGGCCAAATTTCGTGAGTTTTCATCATTGTTCACTGGGTGAAAAATGGGTGCGTTAGGAGAAAAATAATAATAATAATGAGAAGAATATTCTGATACGAGAACAATGTTCCGCTTTTTTGGCTGACACACTATACATTTTTGGAAAACTCTGGTGCATGGCTATGTCATGGCGAGGGTCCCTGGTCATTATGGGCGAGTCACGTTGCGTCATTTTAGTTCCCGCCCCCTATGAGCATCACTATGCGATACTAATAGGCCCTTCGCCAGCCCCTGGCGCTCAGGCCTAATAAGGCGGGCGTACCATTATCCTGAAATCTGGTGTGGTGTTGTGCGTGTCCTCTAGGGGGCATGTGTGTACCTGCAGACAGTATCCATTTGTCTCAGCACGTCAAAGTGAGGGACATGAGAGGACACGAGAAGACATGAGGGGACACGAGAGGACACAAGAGGACACAAGGGGACACGAGAGGACACGAGAGGACACGAGAAGACACGAGGGGACACGAGAGGACACGGGAGGACATGAGAGCACATGAGAGGACACGAGAGGACATGAAAAGATATGAGGGTACACGAGGGGATACGAGAGGACATGAAGGGACACAAGGGGACACAAGAGGACACGAGAGGACACAAGGGGACACGAGAGGACACGAGAGGACACGAGAAGACACAAGAAGACACAAGGGGACACGAGAGGACACGAGGGGACACGAGAGGACACGGGAGGACATGAGAGCACATGAGAGGACATGAGAGGACATGAAAAGACTCGAGGGAACATGAGAGGACACAAGAGGACATGAGGGGACACGAGGGGACACGAGAAGACATGAGGGAACACGAGAGGCCACGAGGGGACACAAGAGCACATGAGAGGACATGAGAGGACATGAGGGGACACGAGAGGACACGAGGGGACACGAGAGCACATGAGAGGACACAAGAGGACACAAGAGAACATGACAGGACACAAGAGGACACGAGAGGACACACATGCACACACACACTCTCGCACACATGCACACGCACGCACACACACACACGGTGAGAGGGAGAGTTGAGGGGGAGAGAGTGAGAGAGAGAGCCTACCACATAAAGACAAATAGAGAGAGAGGGAAAGAGAGGGAGAGGGAAAGAGAAATTGAGAGGGAGAAAGGAGAGGGAGGGCACACACACAGAGTACAGGTGCAGACCTTGGTAATGAGATGAAGAGAGTCCCCCCTCTCTCTCCCTCTCTTATCCTCTGAAAGCATCGTGTTTGTCGCCACAGCAACTGTGACAGTGGGTCAAGTGTGTGTTATGAAAAACAAATTACAGCATTGTAATGTGTCAAAACACCCCTCTGGAGCACTGGAGCACTCTCCTCCCTTCCTCTCTCTGCTCTCTCCTCTCTCTCTTCCTCTTTCACCCTGTCTCTCTCTGACACGCCACACACCCTTCCTCTCATCTGCCCGCTCCTGTCTTCCCGCAGGGTGTCTCTGAGGACAAAACAAGCTTCAAAGTGTTTTTCCACTGTGTGCTGTTACAACTAAAACACTTGGACGTTTTGGAATTCACCTCCATTTGAGTTGTGTCTTTTTCTGAGTAAAACTAAACTAGCACCTCTCCACAGAGCTATAGAGGATGTGATGATGACGGGTAAACAGTGGGAGAGGAGGATGAGAGGAGGAGGAGAGACTGAGGAGAAGAAGAGGAGGAGAGACTGAGGAGAAGAAGAGGAGGTGAGACTGAGGAGGGGAGGCAGAGGAAAAGAAGAGGAGGTGAGACTGAGGAGAAGAAGAGGAGGTGAGACTGAGGAGGAGAGGCAGAGAAGAGGAGAGAGTGAGGAGGAGAGGCAGAGGAGAAGAGGAGCGAGTGAGGAGGTGGGGCTGATGAGGAGAGGCAGAGGAGAAGAGACTGAGGAGGAGGAGTGAGTGAGGAGGTGGGGCTGAGGAGGAGAGAGTGAGGAGGAAAGAAGAGGTGAGACTGAGGAGGAGAGGAGGAGAGAAAAGGAGGTGAGGGTGAGGAGGAGAGAAGAGTTGGTGGGGCTGAGGAGAAGAGAGTGAGGAGGAGCGAAGAGGGGGTGGGGCTGAGAGGAGAGGAGGAGATAGTGAGGAGGAGAGAAGAGGAGGAGAGAGTGAGGAGAGGAAGAAAGAAGAGGAGGTGGGGCTGAGAGGAGAGGAGGAGAGAAGAGGAGGAGAGGCTGAGGAGGAGAGAGGGTTGTGAGGGGACTGGTTGGGAGGCAAAGGTAACAGGCTATGATTGGCTGACAGGGACAGACAGGTAACAGTGGGAGCAGGAGAACGGCCCACACACTGTGGAAGGAGCCCATAACAGACTTTGTGTAGTGGCTTTAAACCTGATGTCCTGCCAGATTAAAAAGCTTTCTGAGTAATGGATGAAGAACTTCACACCATATGCACCCATCTGTACTGAAAAATTAACTGGATGAAATAATACTGGCCCAGAAAATTTCATTATGTATGACCTTTTGTTTAAGCAAAGCTGTAAGAGATCAATAAAAGCTCCATAACACATTTGGATCAGTTTATTTCATTTCATTATGTTTCAGTCTCTGCTCTGGTATCAGTTGATGAGGGATCAGCAGATATTTTAAAGCTATAGTATTGAAATCAGTATCGTCCCTACTTCACACACCCTCATACTTCACACTCGCTCACCGCTGCTACGAATCATTTTGTGAAGGCAGATCTTGGAAGCTAAGCAAGACAAATCCTGCACGGTTCCATTTTTAGAGACCCGCACCCGTGGAGTACAGCACCAGCCGTTTACCGGTGATTATATCAAAGTTAAATCCACACCCGCCTGGACCCGTTAGCATTCCACCCGTTACCTGCCCGTGATAAATCACGCTCACCAACTTAACTTTTATCTCGTCTGTCATACCCCTCCTCAAGCCATGAATGGCGCCCAAAATTACTGCAGTTTTATATATAGTTTTATATTATAGTTATATTATATAGTTTTATATATAACCCTAACCCAATGTCAGGAAAAAGGAACATGAGGAACTAGAGAAATACCAGGGGCTCAAGGAAGAGCTGGAGAGGGCCTGGAAGGTGAAGGCATTGGTGGTGCCTGTGGTGATCAGAGCACTCGGGGCCGTGACCCCCAAACTGGATGATCCCAGGAAGGACAACAGACATCTCAGTCCAGAAAAGCGCAGTACTGACCAAGACCATGACATCCACCCTCCTGTGGGCTCACCACCTGCAAAGGGGTTCATAGGGGTGGTCAGGTGCATAGTGGACAGGGTGGCAAACAGCTGCCCCCACGACCCAGCTGGATTAAGCGGGAGATATCTCTCTCTCTCTCTCTCTCTCTCTCTCTCTCTTTTTGTGTGTCTTGATTAAAACAGTGCGCTGCAGTCTAAATGCACTGAACATGAGGAGGCTTTAGCAGTTAGCGCCCTGCACAGGCTAATGGGATTGTAATGCATGCTAATAATACTCACACACGCCCGCACATCTTATTATTGTACACTGAAACATTCGTATACACTGAAACACTGTGGACTTTCACTGGGCATTACTCATTATAGACTATTGTATGACTGGAGAAGCACACGAGCAGAGCAGCTCTGCAAATCAGGTAGAGGAACAGTAATGTTGGGTTGCTGTGGAATGAAAGAGATCTGATTTCTGAGCTAGGGGGTAGGTGAACATACATTTTCTGAGCACTCAAGTCTCAAATGCATTTCTCTGTACGTCTTTCTCAGGTGCTTTTTTCTGCATAAATAGTAGTTTCTGCCAGACGTCCCCCTGCAGGTCTTATGTCTTAGTCTTATTGCTGGTTGGAACATACATATAGAGATTATGTAATAGTTTTGAGAGCTTTTGTCACTCTCCTGTTTTAGTTGATGAGCAGCACATGTCTTTAGTCCAACAACAATTTCTTTAGTCAATTACAGACCTAAAATGTTCATCCTGTTATGAGTTATTAAATATGATTGTGTATTTCAGGGATCTTTGTATTTTAGCAGAGGTCCTGTGTGCAAAGCACAGTGTAATGACCCACATGTATTTAGGTTTGAACTTTGTCAGCTCTCATAATTATCTCTCATAATGAATCGCTGATTGTGTTGTGATAGCGCTCTGAAGGGGGAGTGACTTAGTGTGGGTGTAATATCCACCTTAGTGTAATAACCCATACAAGTATAATAGCTCCTCTTTCACCTGCAGATAAAGGACACATCCAAGTTCTTCTCATTCTCAGTATATGAACAGGCCTCATGTGAAGCTCAGAACCTTCAGAATTCCCTTGCTGAACTGCAGAGGCTGCACTAGCACTGACTCATGACTGGTAGCATAATGATTTGTCCTTCCCCAGTACAAAAATATTATATAAGGAGCTCTTGAGGTCAAAATATGTCTGCTGTATTCTGTCTGTGTCTAATTAAAACATTTTATTATCTGATAATCAGGAAGTGAGCTGTTAGCATGAGAGAGTTGTCAGAAGTGCTTCTAAACTCATCATGGTAACAGCTCACTTCCTGATTATCAGATAATTAAAACATTTTATTATCTGATAATCAGGAAGTGAGCTGTTAGCATGAGAGAGTTGTCAGAAGTGCTTCTAAACTCATCATGGTGACTACTTAGGATGCTCAGAATGCATAAGGTAAGTGAGGAAGAACTTTGGACCACTGCAAACTGTTTAAGTTAAACCTGTTTCATGTTTATAGGATGGTAAAAATCAGGTAGAGGGACTTTAACAGCAGGAGAACAAATGACTACATCAATAATAATAATAATAATAATAGTGCATCAGTTTTATATAGCGCTTTTCAGGACACTCAAAGACACTTTACAGAGCATTATTCATTCACTCCAGACCCGGTGGTGGTAAACTACTATTGTAGCCACAGCTGCCCTGGGGCAGACTGACGGAAGCGAGGCTGCCAATCTGCGCCATCAGCCCCTCCGACCACCACCACCATTCACGCACACACCACTTTCATACTAGGCAATGTGGGTGATGTGCCTTGCCTAAGGACACTACGACAGTTTTTGCCACTGGCACCCCACTGTGGCACCTCGAATTCCCAGTGGTCTCCCATCCAAGTACTAACCGGGCCCGACCCTGCTTAGCTTCTGAGATCTGACGGGATCAGGCTTTGACAAGCCGGTATGGCCACAATAGTGGCCAATAGTCCCAGTATATTTGTGTGTATTTTCTTTACACTTCTGCTTAAAAAAATAACACCACAATTCACTGTTACATAACCAATCTGAACATAGGTAACACTGTGATGGATGTGGACATTTCACTGTTGCTCGGAGAGACGCTGGACATTGTGGCATAACAGTTGTGGACATAAAGTGCGAGTGTTATCACAATATTAAAATCTCCAACTCAATTTTTATAGTAAGGAATACACTTACCATGATAATGATCATGAAGAAATATTCTGTATTTAGACAATAGAATGTGATTTTCAACATTAAGTAGTCCATCCATCCATCCATCTTCTTCCGCTTATCCGGGGCCAGGTTGCGGGGGCAGCAGTCTAAGCAGGGGCTCCCAAGCTTCCCACTCCCCAGCCACTTCCTTCAGCTACTCCGGACGGACCCCGAGGCATTCCCAGGCCAGCCGAGAGACATAGTCCCTCCAGCGTGTCCTGGTTCTTCCCCGGGGCCTCCTACCGGTGGGACATGACTGGAACACCTCCCGACGGAGGCGTCCACGAGGCATTCGGACCAGATGCCCGAGCCACCTCAGCTGCTCCTCTCGACGTGGAGGAGCAGTGACTCTACGGGAGGAGCTCGGCCTCCCGTGTGACCGAGCTCCTCATCCTATCTCTAAGGGAGCGCCCGGCCACTCTGCGGAGTAAACTCATTTTGGCCGCTTGTATCCAAGATCTCGTCCTTTCAGTCATTACCCAGAGCTCATGACCATAGGTGAGGGGAGGAACCTAGATTGACCGGTAAATCGAGAGCTTCGCCTTTCGGCTCAGCTCATTCTTCACCACAACGGTCCGATACAGCGACTGCATCACTGCCGACGCTGCACCGATCCGCCTGTCAATCTCACGCTCCATCCTCCCCTCACTCGTGAACAAGACCCCGAGATACTTGAACTCCTCCACTTGAGGCAGAGACTCCACACCCACCCGGAGAGGGCAATCCACCTTTTTCCGGTTGAGAACCATGGCCTCGGATTTGGAACAGCTGATTCTCATCATGTGACAACTTGCACTGTTTTTGTACTTTCTTTATTTTATATATAGTATTTATATTTCAATTTTCTTTGTAAATTTTGTACATATACTTATTCACTTTATATTATTATTTTTATTATTATTTCTATTTTTATTATTGTTTATCTTGATTGCATCACACTTTTTCCCCTTTTTTGCATTAAACTGTCCTGGAGCTACTGTGACTGTTGAATTTCTCCACTGTGAGATCAATAAAGGCCTATCTTATCTTATCTTATCATCCCAGCCGCTTCACACTCGGCTGCAAACTGCCCCAGTGCACGCTGCAGGTCCTGGTTCGATGAAGCAAACAGGACAACATCATCCGCAAAAAGCAGCGATGAGATCCTGTGGTCCCCGAAATGGACCCCCTCCGGCCCCTGGCTGCGCCTAGAAATTCTGTCCATAAATACAATGAACAGAACCGGTGACAAAGGGCAGCCATGGCAGAGTCCAACATGCACCGGGAACAGGTCTGACTTACTGCCGGCAATGCGAACACAGCTCCTGCTCCGGTCATACAGGGACCGGACAGCCCTTAGCAAAGGGCCCCAGACCCCATACTCCCGGAGCACCCCCCACAGGGCACCACAAGGGACACGGTCGAATGCCTTCTCCAGGTCCACAATGCACATGTGGACTGGTTGGGCAAACTCCCATGAACCCTCGAGCACCCAATGGAGGGTGTAGAGCTGGTCCAGTGTTCCACGACCAGGCCGAAAACCACACTGCTCCTCTTGAATCCGAGGTTCGACTATCAGTCGGAGTCTCCTCTCCAGTACCCTAGCATAGACTTTACCGGGGAGGCTGAGGAGTGTGATTCCCCTGTAGTTGGAACACACCCTCCGGTCCCCCTTCTTATACAGAGGGACCACCACCCTGGTCTGCCAGTCCAGAGGTACTGTTCCCGACCGCCACGCGATATTGTAGAGGCATGTCAGCCAAGACAGCCCCACAACACCCAGAGACTTAAGGTACTCAGGACGGATCTCATCCACCCGGAGCCTTGCCACCAAGCAGCTTTCCAATCACCTCAGTGACTTCGGCCAGGGTGATGGACGAGTCCGCCTCTGGGTCCTCAACCTCGACCTCCTCTTCAGAGGGCGTGACGGTGGGATTGAGGAGATCCCCAAAGTATTCCTTCTACCGCCCGACAACATCCCCAGTCAAGGTCAGCAGCTCTCCCCCTGCACTGTAAGCAGTGTTGGTGAAGCACTGCTTCCCCCACCTGAGGCGCCGGACGGTTTGTCAGAATTTCCTTGGGGCCATCCGATAGTCCTCCTCCATGGCCTCCCCGAACTCCTCCCAGACCCGAGTTTTTGCCTCTGCAGCTGCCCGAGCTGCAGCACGCTTGGCCCGCTGGTACCTGTCAGCTGCCTCAGGAGTCCCCCGAGCCAGTAATGCCTGGTAGGACTCCTTCTTCAGCCTGACGGCATCCCTTACTTCTGGTGTCCACCACCGGGTTCGGGGATTGCCGCCTCGACAGGCACCACAGACCTTATGGCCACAGCTACGAGCGGCCGCATCGACAATGGAGGCCGAGAATGAAGCCCACTCGGGCTCCATGTCCCCAGCCTCCCCCGGGATCCGGGAGAAGCTCTCCCGGAGGTGTGAGTTGAAGGCCGCACCGACAGAAGGTTTTGCCAGACGTTCCCAACAGACCCTCATGATATGCTTGGGCCTGCCAGGTCTTTCCGGCTTCCTCCTCCGCCAGCGGACCCAACTCACCACCAGGTGGTGATCAGTTGACAGCTCTGCCCCTCTCTTCACCCGAGTGTCCAAGACACATTAAATAGTAGTACTTTATTTTATATTACCATGTGATTTCAAAGGTTTTTCACAGGTATGTGCTCTTATACATACTCTGATACAGCTGAAGATCATTCTAAAGCTATTCTTAAAAGATTTCAGTCCTATAAATGGGACTTTTTTAATCCCATTGACTGCTGAAATGAGTATCTAGTTTAGATACTAGTTGTAGGGTAGATTAGTATCTGATTTTTGATACTACTATCTTATAAAGTAGACATTTTGACTGTGTAGTATGCAACTTGTATTTCTCCTGCACTTCCCCGAGCTCTGAATGCATCGTGGTGTGTCAGATGGTTCACGTCAGCTCTTTATAAAACAGTTTGTACAAGTAAACATGGGTCTGTACACTGACGCAAAAGCAGACACACCGGGAGAGAAAGAGGAGGATGAGAAGAGGGGTGGAGAGAGAGGAGGAGGGGGTATGTTTAAAAAAGGTTGTGTACATTCATTTATGCATGCATCAAGTTAAAATATTCCTCTTCTAGTCAGTAATGGTCCGGCCTCTGACCTGACTGTAGCCGGTTCAAATCACAGTGCATATGGTGATTTGCTGGGGTTTAACACCTCGGGTCAGTCCATAGGAGTTAAACAGCTAGAAGTTCCCTTGCAATAATAAAAGAAGAAAATACACATAAGTAGAATACACATTAATTATGCAGTATTTTTTCATTTCCACAGTGTTTAGTTTCTGTGTATTTTTTATGCAAATACAGCATGGTGGCTGAGTGGCTAGCACTCATGCCTCACAGCAAGAAGGTTCTGGGTTTGATCCCCGGGTCACCCAGGCCTTTCTGTGTGGAGTTTGCCTGTTCTCCCTGTATCAACGTTGGAGTCACTGATCTCTCCTGATTAAGGGAAGCCATTGGAGATGAACAAGGTCTTTGGAGATGTTATAGAAGAATAATTCTTTAGACACTTGTTGTTGGTACAGTTCACAGTGCAACAAGGAGACGGTATGGCAGCATCAGTCCCCTACTACTGGTCAAACACTCATAAAAGTTTAATTGGTCAATGGAGTTTTAGCTGACCAACATTTGTTGGCCTTTTGTCTACTCATCAATTTATTTGGATCAGGATTTCGATGGGACACAGCAGAAAAGAGAAGTGAGAGAGTGAGCTGAAGATTTGGTATTTTTTGGTATTTCTCTTTAAAAATTAGTGTTTGACCTCTTAGTGCTTTTTCTGCATAAATAGTAGTTTTTGCCCCTGCTGGTGTAGTCTTATGAGTGCAGTCTGTGTCAGACACAGAGATTATGTATTTGAGAGCTTTGGCCATGCCCATTTTTAGTCGTCCAGGCGATGACCAGCACATGTCTTTAGTCCAACAAGAATTTCTTTAGTCGACTACAGACCTAAAATTTTCACCCTGTTATGAGTTATGACATCAGTGTTATTTTTGATGCTCTGAGTCTCCCCTCCCTATGATCTCTAGGCTAAGTCACTCCCCCTTCAGAGCGCTATCACAACAGCGTGCATCCTGCTAATGAAACTACTGCACATTGCATCAGGCTTTTTGCATTGCTGTGCACAGTTTTGTATATTGTTTTTCTATATTTATAGAGAATGGATGGATGACATCTGAAACCTCTTCAGGCATGTTTTTGATGAGATGTTCATGATGTTAGAACATAAGAGAAATATACAAAAATATATTTTATATAACACCCAACAGAAAAACAACACTCACACAAAAGAAGAGCACAAGACCTATATTTGAAGTTGCTTTGTTTTGTGACAGGTTGGTCTTATTACTGCAAGACAACATACCTAACAGACAGTAGCTGAAACCATATACAACAAAATAGATTTTTAAGAATTTTTAAGGGCATCTGGAGTATTTTTGGCACTGACCCTGCTCTAAAAACTTGCACTAGTGTTTATGGAGCGGCCTCATGCTCCTGTCCTCCACACGCATGGGACAATTGAACGACAGTTTTTTTGAGGAGCATTGTGATTGTGATTCGATTTGTAATTTATGTTTTAATAAAAAGATTCTGTTCAGAATTTGTATTTTCAACACGTCCAGCAGAAATGACAAAAAGACTGAAATATGACCTGACAAACTAATACAAAAATCACACTTGAGAACATTATTGTACATGTCTGTTTGTATGCAGAATAAGACACCGTCCCCATGGAGACACAAGAAGGGCATCTGACATACAGGGACATTTCAGGACATTACTGAAATGTCCCGGTGTGTCTGTCATGCATCCTTCAGTTCTGTTCATATGTTTTGTTTTGTTTTATTATGCACTTTTAACATTACTGATATATGAATTGATGCTTCACAGTGACATCACACTGGGGATGTTCTGCATGTATGTCTATGGCAGAATGTTCAGCAATTTTCATGGTGACACAGTGCACACATTAGCGAAGACAGCCCAAAAGCTCAGAGTAATTTGCTTTTAGTCTATTTTTTGGCAAAAAAAAAAAAAAAAAAAAAAAGATTTAAAGGTAAGGTTTAAAGATCCTGTATTACACAAAATGGACTCTTGTGAGTTATTATACCTGCTATAGTGGTAACACCTGGGGTTGTGTTTTGTTTCATTCACACATGATTGAGTAACCCTTTATTATTAGTCTGTCTACATCTCCAAAGCTCAAAATTATCTGTTCCACCTTGTGATGTCATGAAGTGGTAGTTTTCAACAGCTCCTTTTACCTTTAGTCCAGTAGAGATTGGCAATTGCAGGGCTCAAATCATCCAAATGATTGAAGGTGTGTGGAGTTTAAAACACAGTGGAGCACATTACCACATGATGTCACAAAGTGGAACAGAGTGTTTTCTGTTTGAGAGATGAGAGATGAACTCAGCCTAAATATGCAGGGTTTGTGTATGAAATGAAAATATTTGAATGAAAGAACTCCAGATATGGAGAGATATGCCCCTATGATGAGTAACATAACAAGGCCAGTGACGTCGCCCGGAAGGGCGGTACCGGGGCCCCACCCTGGAGCCAGGCCTGGGGTGGGTGCATGTGGGCGAGCGCCCGGATTTCCGAACATGGAGACTAGCTCTGGGGACATGGAATGTCACCTCGCTGGGGGGGAAGGAGCCTGAGCTTGTGCGGGAGGTTGAGCGTTACTGGCTAGATATAGTCGGCCTCACCTCCATGCACAGCTTGGGCTCTGGAACCCAACTCCTTGAGAGGGGTTGGACTCTCCATTTCTCTGGCGTTGGCTGCAGGGAGCGGCGGCGAACTGGTGTGGGCTCATCGCCCCTCAGCTCAGCCGCTGTGTGTTGGAGTTCACCCCGGTAAACGAGAGGGTCGCGTCCCTGCATCTTCGGGTTAGGGACAGGTCTCTTACTGTGGTGGCGGCCTACGGGCCCAACAGCAGTGCAGAGTACCCGGCCTTCTTGGAGTCTCTGGGAGGGGTACTGGATAGTGCACCGACCAGGGACTCCCGTTGTTCTACTGGGGGACTTCAACGCCCATGTGGGCAATGACAGTGGCACTTGGAGAGGGGTGATTGGGAGGAACGGCCTCCCTGATCTGAACCCGAGCGGTGTTCTGTTATTGGACCTCTGTGCTAGTCTTGGGAAGCTTGGGAGCCCCTGCTTAGACTGCTGCCACCGCGACCCAGCCCCAGATAAGCGGAAGAAGATGGATGGATGGAACTCCAGATATGTTTTTGATGAAACAATATTATAACAGGAAACAGTGCAATATGGGCCCTTTAAGTCTAACTCATGCTTTTAAGTCTAATTGACCTAAAATGTGTTAATAATAGAATCAAGTACATCATCTTCTGTTCTAAACCACTGCTCTGGCTCTGCTGCTGTGCCAGCGTCACCATAGTGACATTTCACCAGTGCTCTGGCACATTTTCATTCACGTGATTTCATTTTGGAAGATGGCTACGTGACATTTTACAACAGCACCCAAATGTTGTGAGCACTCAAGCACGAAGCCACAGGATTAGCACAAAACCTTCATTGTTTTGAAAATGCTGTATTCACCTAAAACAATGTACTGACATGTTAAATAAGTTTCACTTTTGTTTTTGACGCTCTGAATCCTTTCTCCAAGCGCTATCACAACTCAATCACTGTGCATACTGTTAATGAAACTACTGCTCATCACATCAGTTTTGCCAAGTTGTAGGGTCCAAATATCAGGAAGAGATTGCTAAAATACTTCAACATGCATGGAGGACACATGTCATGTTTTTGATGAGGGAACAATGGTATAAATTGGCATAATAATAATAAAAATTTAAATAATATGCCTTACCCTGATTCCCTTTAAACAAACCACAAGTGCTGCTATGTTCTTGACAGTGAGACTATGTGAAAACAGTGTGCTCAGAGTACAGCTGCATTCCTGCTCTGTTCTGTGTTGTTGTGCTGGTCTCCTCGGACTGTGAGTTATGGTGGGCTTACGCATAGTCAAGCCCATTAAAGCAGTACCATCCATCAGAATGAGAGCAGCTCCTGTCTACTGTCCATGTGTGGGACAGGAGGCAGGGCATCAGGTTTACTCAGCACAGGTATGCGATGTAAGAGCAGTACCATGATCGTATTGTATGCACAATGCACATGTATTCTAATCTTACAGATTATGTGTAAACAGCACGGTAACAGTCCAGAGGCCCAACAAAAAACTCCCCAGGACCTTAACAGACATTAAAAGAGAGCTCTACCTCCTACAAGCAATAAAGGAGCTAATAGAACCAACTTCTTTGTAGGTAAAAGACAGAGAACATGATAAAAGACTGAGACAGCTTCTTGACAGAGTGAGAGGTATCACCCCAAAACTGGAAAAGAGCCAAATGCAAAATGGGACTCATGCTTTTAAGCCGGATCACAGTCAAATAAAAAACATCACAGAAAGTCCACAACTTCAGAACAAAAATGCTCTGAGAAGATTCTTAGATGTGGTGCCGTACTTGGCAAAGTTTATTCCCCACTTCTCTGATGTCAGTGCTTGTGTGGGCTGTGTTTGCTGTGCTGACCTCCACAGCACAGGTTCTACATCAAACATTTGACACAAATCATCTCACTTCATGGAATATTTAGCAGTGGGACTTTCTCTGTATTCTGCATTAAATGAATGGGATTCCCACTCAACCAGAAGTGATGTGCCACCCATAACACAAGTGCCACCCATAACACAAGTGCCACCCATAGCAGATGTGCCACCCATAACAGATGTGCCACCCATAACACAAGTGCCACCCATAGCAGATGTGCCATCCATAACAGATGTGCCACCATAATAGATGTGCCACCCATAACAGATGTGCCACCATAACAGATGTGCCACCATTGCAGATGTGCCACCCATAACAGATCTGCCGCCTATAAAGATGTACCACCCATAACAGAAGTGCCAATTATAAAGATGTACCACCCATAACAGAAGAGCCACCCATTAAAGATGTACCACCATAACAGATGTGCCACCCATAACAGATGTGCCACCATAACAGATGTGCCACCCATAACAGATGTGCCACCCTTAACAGAAGTGCCACAGATGTGCCACCATAACAGAAGTGCCACCCATAACAGATGTGCCACAGATGTGCCACCATAACAGAAGTGCCACCCATAACAGAAGTGCCACTCATAACAGATGTGCCACCCATAACAGAAGTGCCACCCTTAATAGATGTGCCATCCATAACAGTTGTGCCAAGATGTGCCACCCATAACAGAAGTTCCACCCATAACAGAGGTTCCACCCATAACAGATGTGTCACTCATAACAGAAGTGCCACCCATAACAGATGTGCCACCATCACAGATGTGCCACCCATAACAGATGTGCCACGCATATGTGTGCCACCATAACAGATGTGCCACAGATGTGCCACCCATAACATATGTGCCACCCATAACAGATGTTCCACCCATAACAGATGTGCCACCCATAACAGGTGTGCCACCAATAACAGAAGTGCCACCCATAACAGAGGTGCCACCCTTAACAGATGTGCCACCATAACAGATGTGCCACAGATGTGCCACCATAACAGACGAGCCACCCATAACAGATGTTCCACCCATAACAGATGTGCCACCCATAACAGAAGTGCCACTCATAACAGATGTGCCACCCATAACAGAAGTGCCACCCTTAATAGATGTGCCACCCATAACAGTTGTGCCAAGATGTGCCACTCATAACAGAAGTTCCACCCATAACAGAAGTTCCACCCACAACAGAAGTGCCACAGAAGTGCCACACATAACAGAAGAGTCACCAATAACAGAAGTGCCACCCATAACAGAAGTGCCACCCATGACAGATGTGCCACCATAACATATGTGCCACCCATAACAGATGTGCCACTCATAACAGATGTGCCACCCATAACAGAAGTGCCACCCGTAACAGAAGTGCCACAGAAGTGTCACCCATAACAGAAGTGTCACCCATAACAGAAGTGACACCCATAACAGAAGTGCCACAGAGGGGCCACCCATAACAGAAGTGCCACCCGTAACAGAAGTGCCACAGAAGTGTCACCCATAACAGAAGTGTCACCCATAACAGAAGTGCCACCCATAACAGATGTGCCACCCATAACAGTTGTGCCAAGATGTGCCACCCATAACAGAAGTTCCACCCGTAACAGAAGTGCCACAGAAGTGTCACCCATAACAGAAGTGCCACCCGGAACAGAAGTGCCACAGAAGTGTCACCCATAACAGAAGTGTCACCCATAACAGAAGTGCCACCCATAACAGATGTGCCACCCATAACAGATGTGCCACCCATAACAGTTGTGCCAAGATGTGCCACCCATAACAGAAGTGCCACCCGTAACAGAAGTGCCACAGAAGTGTCACCCATAACAGAAGTGTCACCCATAACAGAAGTGACACCCGTAACAGAAGTGCCACAGAGGTGCCACCCATAACAGAAGTGTCACCCATAACAGAAGTGTCACCCATAACAGAAGTGCCACTCATAACAGAAGTACCACCCATAATAGAAGTGCCACCCATAACAGATGTGCCACCCATAACAGATGTGCCACCCATAACAGAAGTGCCACCCATAACAGATGTGCCACCCATAACAGTTGTGCCAAGATGTGCCACCCATAACAGAAGTGCCACCCGTAACAGAAGTGCCACAGAAGTGTCACCCATAACAAAAGTGTCACCCATAACAGAAGTGACACCCGTAACAGAAGTGCCACAGAGGTGCCACCCATAACAGAAGTGTCACCCATAACAGAAGTGCCACAGAGGGGCCACCCATAACAGAAGTGCCACCCGTAACAGAAGTGCCACAGAAGTGTCACCCATAACAGAAGTGTCACCCATAACAGAAGTGCCACCCATAACAGATGTGCCACCCATAACAGTTGTGCCAAGATGTGCCACCCATAACAGAAGTTCCACCCGTAACAGAAGTGCCACAGAAGTGTCACCCATAACAGAAGTGCCACCCGGAACAGAAGTGCCACAGAAGTGTCACCCATAACAGAAGTGTCACCCATAACAGAAGTGCCACCCATAACAGATGTGCCACCCATAACAGTTGTGCCAAGATGTGCCACCCATAACAGAAGTGCCACCCGTAACAGAAGTGCCACAGAAGTGTCACCCATAACAGAAGTGTCACCCATAACAGAAGTGACACCCGTAACAGAAGTGCCACAGAGGTGCCACCCATAACAGAAGTGTCACCCATAACAGAAGTGCCACTCATAACAGAAGTACCACCCATAATAGAAGTGCCACCCATAACAGATGTGCCACCCATAACAGATGTGCCACCCATAACAGAAGTGCCACCCATAACAGATGTGCCACCCATAACAGTTGTGCCAAGATGTGCCACCCATAACAGAAGTGCCACCCGTAACAGAAGTGCCACAGAAGTGTCACCCATAACAAAAGTGTCACCCATAACAGAAGTGACACCCGTAACAGAAGTGCCACAGAGGTGCCACCCATAACAGAAGTGTCACCCATAACAGAAGTGTCACCCATAACAGAAGTGCCACTCATAACAGACGTACCACCCATAACAGAAGTGCCACCCATAACAGATGTGCCACTCATAACAGTTGTGCCAAGATGTGCCACCCATAACAGATGTGCCACCCATAACAGATGTGTCACCATAACAGATGTGCCACCATAATGGATGCACCACCCATAACAGATGTGCCACCCATAACAGATGTGCCACCCATAACAGAAGTGCCACCCATAACAGAAGTGCCACAGAAGTGCCACCCATAACAGAAGTGTCACCCATAACAGAAGTGCCACCCATAACAAAAGTAGACTTCCACAGGCTCGTACTGCTAACTACAAATAGGGCCTGGGCAAGAACACTAGACCATTCAGACATCCATGGATGACTAAAACCTCTCCAAGCATGTTTTTGACAAACATGGTAAAAAGCTCCAAAAGTCAATGTTGCATAAACACCCTCTTTAAGAGCTCAGAATGCGACCCAATGCATCAGTATTGAATATTGTGTTGAATATCAAACTTTTTCCTAGTATTGAAATTGAGTTGTAAGTTTTTGTATCATGACCAGGGCTGTGCCAAAAACTGCATTTTTATCATCCAAAGAGCCACATTTATTATTTGATCACCTTGGGTGTTTCTACAGCCAGTCCTGTCAGGAAAAAACTGTGGTTTGGAACAGACCCAAGACTTTGCAAGAAACCTAACTTTATTTTGTGTATGGCAATGATTAAAAGTCTGTATTGTTTTCAGTTAATTAATATTGCTGTATGGCTTAATATGGCTGTATTTGATTTGAAATTCTTGGTGCACTAAATAAAAGACACGTGCTGCCGATTGAATAGTCGACTAAAAAGGGGAAAAGCTCTCTAAATGATTCCATATCTCTATCTATCTGACCCAAACTGCACTCACAAGACCTGCAGGGGGAGTCCATATAAAAAAATGAAATGATGAGTCGACCTTTGTATTACAGTAGGGTGGACGTCATGGTCCTTGATGAGTTCATAGGGATGCTGCATGTTTTGGGTTGATGGGGGAAACCGGAGTACCCGGAGGAAACCCATCCAGACATGGGGAGAACATGCAAACTCAACACAGAAAGGGCGACCCGGGGATCGAACCCGCAACCTTCTTGCTGTGAGGCCTGAGTGTTGCCACTCAGCCACCGTGCCGCTTGTTTCATTCATACTTGTTTGTTTGAGGTTCACAGAATTTGGCTTTGGATTAATGGATAAATGAAACAAGTTGTTTCATTCATACTTGTTTCATTTATCCATTAATCCAAAGCCAAATTCTGTGAACCTCAAAAATGTCCTGGTCACATTTTGCCCAATTAGTTGCATCATAGGCACGGTGGCTGAGTGGCAACACTCAGGCCTCACAGCAAGAAGGTTGCGGGTTCGATCCCCGGGTCGCCCGGGCCTTTCTGTGTGGAGTTTGCATGTTCCTCCCCGTGTCTGGATGGGTTTCCTCCGGGTACTCCGGTTTCCCCCATCAACCTAAAACATGCCCGCACCCCTATGAACTAACATCAAGGACCATGTTGTCCACCCTCCTGTGGGCTCACCACCTGCAGAGGGGTTCATAGGGGGGGTCAGGTGCTATGAGTATTGGGCAGCACGCTGCCCCCGCGACCCAGCCGGATTAAGCGGGAGAAGATGGATGGATGGATGGAGTTGCATCATAGATAAATCAACAGACTTCTGCACAGTTTTTTAACCCCATAAACCATCACCAGGCTTATTCTGTGCTCATATTGTGTTCATAACAAACACATGGCTCTATAATAATAATATAGAAAACTATTCTATGAGCATAGAATTCCTTTCTCCCTCCCCCTTCACTTCTCCTCCCTCCCCTCACCCATGCAGACTGAATCTGCATCATGTGGATCTGACATTCCCATATCAAAAATCCCAAACTTCCCTGCTGCTCTGTGTTTGCTTCTCCATTTCTCAGAACAAAGGTTGGCCAACACAGAGCTCAAGTGGTTAGGAATAGTTTTACCTCTGTAACACAATCTCTCACTGGCAGACACATGTGTTCCATAGAACACAGCATCATATTTGTGGAAGAGAGGGATAATGATGAGAAGTGTTAGAAGGTTAAGGTTCACTCTATTGTCCTTGTAGGGAAATTTGCCTTTGACCATCTTTCAGCATCTCTTGTCAGGAGCAGTTGGATCCATTTCCAGATCCAGAGCAGTTCTAGGCCAGGACTAACTTAGATGGAGGATTGTGCCTGTTTTTGTGTTGATGGGGGTAACCAGAGTGCCCGGCGGCACAGACAGGCCCAGGTGACCTGAGGATCGCACCCAGAACCTTCTTCCTATGAAGCGTGACTGCCCAACACCGTGTTGCCAGGTGTCCAACAGAAGGACGACAGAAGGATGAGAGAGTGTCCTAGCTGAGAGTAAAAGAGGATGTGTGAGGGGAAAATCTCATATCACTGGATGTGGTGAGGAGGAGATGGGGAGGCTGATGGATATGCTGCTGCAGTGCAGCAGCTTGTGGCCAAACCTCCTTGTCAAAGCCTGCTCTCGTCACATCTCAGAAGCTCAGCAGGGTTGGGCCTGGTTATTACTTGGATGGGAGGCCGCTGGAAAAAATGAGGTGACACTGTGGGGCGCCAGTGGACTGTGCGCCAATGTGGACTAACTGTCCACATTGCCTAGTAAGACTGGCCAATGGCGCAGATTGTCAGCCTCACTTTTGACAGTCTGCCCCATGGCAGCTGTGGCTACAGTAGTAACTTACCACCACAGGGTATGGAATGAATGAAAAAATGCACCAAACTGTAAAGCCACTTTGAGTGTTTGGAAAAGCACTATATGAGACTAATGCAGCACCAAGGATCGCGTTGTTCGCAGAGAGACTGAGGATGGGACAATGTGTTTGCTGATGTTTATGTCAGATTATGTTTCCACGTTTATTCACTGTGAAGCCCATTGGGGCAACTCTTGTTGTGATTCTGGGCTATGTAAATAAAATTTAATTGAATTGAATTGCAGTTTTATTATTATTATTATTATTATTATTATTATTATTATTAGTAGTAGTAGTAGTAGTAGTAGTAGTAGTAGTAGTAGTAGTAGTAGTAGTAGTAGTAGTATTAGTAGTAATAGTTGTAGTGGTAGTAGTTGTAGTAGTAGTAGTGCTGCTCTCTAAACACTTGCATCTATATGGGCCAACCAGCGTACTTCAGCCTTTTAGTGAAAATCCAAACAGTTTAGTTTGTGATAAACATGCAGAGGGATGAGCTTTGTGCATTTATGGACAGGGAAGATGTTGTTTTTCGCTAAACTGGATGTAACAAAAATTCCATTTTTGTTCCTGTTGTGATGCTTTGACTAATCAGATTCAAATATTCATCACAACCTTTTCCTTTCCCCTTTCCCCGGTTCACCCTGATCATGTGTAGAACTCTGTCTGATGTGACAACAAATGTCAACAAATGCCTTCTTTTTTATATGAAAACATTGCAAAGCCTCTTCATTTAAAGCCTCTTAATTGGACTAATAACCTTTAGAAATTATGTGTACAAACAGTCATCATCTCATCCTGTCCCATCACGTCGTCTCATTCACTTGTTCCACTGCATTACAACTATTGATTTGCCATTGAGGAGGAGGACGGCTGCTAAGATTCTGTCTCAGTCACTCTGTCTCAATGCGTCCTGTCCTCCTGACTCACTGTCTCTTTCCGTCTGCTCCTGTCAGTGTCTCCTGTTCCCCTCTCTCCTGCCTCCATCTCCCCTCTCCTGTCCTCTGTCCTCTCTTTCTGTCTCCTCTCTCCTGTCCTCTTTCTTTGTCTCTCTCTCTCTCCTGTCCCCTGTCCTTTCTCTCTGTCTCCCTCTCTCTCCTCTCTCCTGTCCCCTCTCTCTTTCTCCCTCTCTCTCCTGTCCCCTGTCCTCTGTCCTCTCTCTCTGTCTCCCTCTCTCTCCTGTCCCCAGTCCTCTCTCTCTGTCTCCCTCTCTCTCCTGTCTTCTGTCCTCTCTCTCTGTCTCCCTCTCTCTCCTGTTCCCTGTCCTCTCTCTGTCTTCCCTGTCCCCTGTCCTCTCTCTGTCTTCCCTGTCCCCTGTCCTCTCTGTCCCCCTGCACTCTTTTGTCAGTGCTTTTCATGTGGAGCAGTGAAGTGAAGAAAGTCAACAGGAGCCATCTGTCATGAACCGCACACTTTATTATGAAGCTCCAAATTGGAAGAATGAAATGTGCTTAGTTCCACATGACTGAAGACCTGCATTCAGGTGTGTGTGTGTGTGCATGTGTGTGTGTGCGCGCGTCTGTGTGCGTGTGTGTGTGTGTGCACGTCTGTGTGTGCGCGTCTGTGTGTGCGTGAGATGTTCCTTCACAGCACTTGTCTTGTACTTTGTCAAACACAACAGCATAAAAGCCATGTATTTATACACAATTTGTTCAGATTTATTTAGCCGTGTTTAGCACAAGAGCAGTGTGTGTGTGTGTGTGTGTGTGTGTGTCACTAATGCGTGGGTGCTGGAAGGAAGAGTACTTATATTACTCAAGTACAAAGTACTGGCCCGAGAGCAAGAATAGAATATAATAACGACTACTACAGTAAGAGTAAGAGTACTGTTACTTCAATGAAAAAATATTATTCCCATCTGATATACGCTCTGAAGTGCACATTATTTTAAATGGCCTGGACCCTTGCCCAAGGACAGATATATTGTATAAGAAGCTCTAGAGGTCAAAATAAATCTGCTGTATATTGTCTGCATTTAAGTCAAAAATGGAACAGATCTAGTGTTAACAATAGGACCGTAAAAGTGAGACAATCAGATTAGAGGGTTTCTCAAAGGTTATGTTAGACACTCGCTCCAAACATCAATCCTCTTTAGAATGTTTAGATCAAGTATCTGCTCAGACTGAGAGATCCATGTCTGTGTGCGTCAGAGGTCCTGAGACTGCTCACCATCAGGGGTCACACAGGACACTGTGAGGTCCTCAAAGGAGACTGTGAGGTCCTCTGTGAGGTACTCTGTGAGATACACTGCCAGGTACTCTATGAGGTCATCTGTGAGATACACTTTGAGGTCCTCAGAAGACACTATGATGTCCTCTGCACTGTTAGAAATTTACTGTAAATTTTACAGGAAATTCCTGGCTAATAGTTGCCGTAAATTGACTGTAAATGGTATACAGGACTGTTACTGTAAAATTATTACATCAAGGTACTGTAATTAATTACAGTATCATCATGTAATTTTCCAGGTGTGTCCTGTAATTTTACAGGATAGATTACTGTAAATACTACAGCAAAAGGTTACATTTACAGCAACCCAGTAGCCAGGAATTTCCTGTATTTTTAGGGATTTATTGTAATTTCACAGGACAGAATGTTGTAAATATTACAATTACATGCTGTAACTTTGAGAAATTATTTCAGACTTCTACAAAGAGAAACAAAACAAGCAGCATATTTGTTGTTCACACTTTTATTTTTATTTAAAATTCAGCATTGTGGCCGTTACTGTAGGTTTAACAATTTCACTAAAAAATAAAAACATCAGCCGACCAGTCTATGGACTGGAGAGGGTTACTACAGATTTAAAAAAAAAATCTGAGCAGTGCTGATCCTGTATGTGCTGTGTGGTGGATATATAAAGTGTGTGTGTGTGTGTGTGTAACGACCTGTTTGTGTTGTGTGGTGGTGGCTACATCAGGTATGTGCAGTAGTGGCTTCAGTAGCATCTCCTGGTAGCATCTCTGTCTCCTATTGGCCGATGTGTTCCAGTTCCATCTCTGTGCCCTCACACCCGTTCACTCAGTCCACCCCCAGCACATGCACTGACCAATCTGCCAAGAGGGTCTACGGGCTACCCGCCAATTCAAAGTCCGACATTTTTCTTAGTAGTGTACATGGTTTCTTCACTGCTTTGCTTCTGGTCTTGGAGTGAATGCCACAAAAGGCTCTGAAAACCGAAAGAGAAAAACACATCAGGTAACAGGTAAGACTGATATGACATGGTCATAACCATGACATGAAAAATTAATGGTTCTTTCTAGATGAATGAATGAGTTTGTGTGTGTGTGTGTGTGTGTGAGTACATATGAGATGGAGAGTGTATTTTATAAGAATGTCTGTCTGAGGGTGCTTGGTGGAATCAGTGGTGTTATGCTCGAGATGCATTTAACATTTAAGAGTGTGCCCTTACAGACAAACTGTAACAAGTGTGTGTGTGATCAGTCATCCCCCTCTCACTAAATTAGATAGCATAATCTGATCATTCATAATGTAAAAGTAATAGTTTTGTATTAAGTGATCCAGGTCAACTTACTGTCATCCCTAACACTACAAAATAAGTACAAGGATACAAGGAAATTTCTTTGTCACCTACAGAGATACTTGTGTAAAACATAGTGAAATGAGGTTGGTTGCTCAGCTTTATTGTGGGGGGGCTAAAAACCCATAATTTCCCATCACCAGGAAGTTGCGACCCAAATTTTTAAATCAATTCAGTAACATCAGTAACTGATTTGTAATTAATAGAATTTTCCTCTAATGTCGTACCCTGGCAATACATCTGACAGGGTAATTTTTTTTTTAAGTACAAGCTCCGTGACCCACCCAAAACACACTTTGGGTCCCGATCCACCAGTTAAGAAACACTAGTATGAAGGAAGGTATGGAAATGTAGGCCTATCTAAGTATAAGTGAAGTATAGAGGTGTTTGTGTGGGAGAGATAATGTGTGTGAGTTTGTTTGTAGGACAGAGGGACAGTAATAATGCCTAGTCCTTACTGACTAGGCATTATTATTGATCAAACTGGTGTATGTTATGATGGATGTGTGTGTGTACATCAAGTTTTGGTGGTGACCATTTTCATGATAATGAAAATGCATAATTTAAACACACCTCTGGATGAAGTCAAGCGTGCCTGCAGCTTATGCTGGATACTGTAGATTAAACACGTAATAGGCAGCAAAGACGGCTGTCAATCCAACCAGGAGGTTGCTGGGAGCCCCCATCACACAGGCTCCTTCAATGGACATGAACCATGTGTCGCCATGCAGTATATCTCCTGAAAACAATCACCAATATAATTAAAAAATGCAAAACACACTAGAGCTACCTAAAATTAATTCTTTAATGATCATGTTGAGAAAGACTTGCACACTTCCACTTGAACATTATTTCTTTTGACCGCCACACTCTCCCAACTCAAAAAAAAAAGACATTAGGAACAGTCTTCAATCAACCAACCTTTAATTCAAGAATAAACATCTACAAAGTAAGGAAAAATTATACCTGGTAAAACTAACTGAGGTTTGCTTGGCAGTGTCAGTATCAGTAACTGAAGGCTGGAGAAGAAAAACAGTTGATTAAACCACAACAAAGAAAACAAATGCCGTCATGTTGTACTCAATAACAAGGGGGAAATCAGCTTCAGTTTATGGTGCCAAATGTACAAGTGTATGAACTTTTTTTTAAAAGACTGAACTGCTGGCTTTGGTCTTATGGCCATGCTAATCAGTGGATTGTGTTAGAAAAATGTGCAAAGTGTCCAAAACAAAGGATGGGGCTGGTATCATTTTTGTTCATTAACAATCAAAAATCAGCAGGACAGAGACTGAAGGGAGTGGTTAATATGTAATGCAAGTTATAATCACATCAACCGAAAGGAAGATACCATCCCTCTCCTTGAAGTGAGCAAGCAGGCACATCTTTCCACACTGGACATTCCTTCCTATGGATGGGGTGAAAATTGGGACGCATCAATACACAAAAATAAAATATAAGTTTATGAATACAAGATATGAATTGTTAATATTATTTTCCACCATTCCTACCTGGGCATACAGCTGCTGCATCTCTTGCAGCCTCTCCGGAGGGTAGTTGTTTAGGTGCCCATTGGACACATCCATATTGATCACGGCCCTTGGCTGTGGATTGCTCTACTTGTTCTGTTTTAACCGAGAGAGTTAACCGGAAGAGTTTTTTTTTATTCAATAAACCAGTGTTATTAGTCATTAGCGTGTCATTAGCATATTAAGTGAAACTGATACCTTAGCCCAGGCATCCTCGACCCATTAGCAGATAGTGGCGTTACTCGCCCGGCGATGGCTCTCTGTCTTGGTGAATGTTTGTTCTTCTGTCGTCCAACGCTCTCACACAGCTGCAGTTTAACTTTGACCCACCTGTTGACACAAAATATCTATCGTTGGAGTTCTTTGGTTAATCCACCCGGAATGATGGCAGCACCGATTTAGTTTGCTTCACTTGGGTGTGTAAATCAGCATGTTTCTTAACAGGTGCCATTTCGGCTCCTTATACACGCTGTAATATTATGATGAAGCACAGTGCGTATGACTCCGTGACACTCCTGACTCCGGGAGCCGCATGGATGTAAGGGCAGCCGTAATGGTTCGACAGTCTGGAGTACGGAGGCTTTCGGAGCTGTTCGTGTGCATGGGGTGGAGGCATGAATACCTCTATGGGTGGAGATCTGTGCATGTTTGATTGGAGTTGAGCATAAGATGGGTGTCCGTAAACTCTTGAATGACTGAGCCCTGTGTGCGCGAAAGGACAGGACAGTCCTGGTTCAATTCTGGTTTAGACCTGGATCAGTCCTAATTCAGTCCAAAGCACTGCAGTAATCGTACATTTTCATTTTGTGATTGTAATTCTTGATGTCGTAACTTTTCAATGCGTATTGTGATTGATAAAATACACACAATGCATTTTATATACTCATTCGAGAGTTTGCGGATGTTTGTTTTGTGCTCAAGTATAACCGCCTTCGCGCTCCACGCAACAGTCCATCCAGTGGTGCAGCTTCGTAGCTTCCAAAAGTACGAAAACATTTTGACAAACTTTTGAGCGCCATGTACCACATAAAATCGCTTCATCAGGTCAGTTAGCACAGCCAGAATGAATACATACATATCGCGCACTGCCGATTTTTGAGCAAATTAAAGGATTTTAAATGCGCCTTATGATCCAAAAAATACTTATAACTTTGTATGCAACTCACCGCACATACACCCGGAGCAGAAGCACTGAATTCAGGTAACAACCGCAGCGGTAAAGACGCGGGAGCACTGGGAGCACCGGGAGCGCAGATGCACTTTAGCCAAAGCAGCGAACACAAGTCAGTATTAATATGAGACATCACCTGAACGCAGTCGTTAATGCCTCTAATCAAAGCAGACAGCACTTATTCAGATACGCAGAAATAATATATATCTAATATAACTATGATATAAAATACATATTAGACTAACACAGTAAGTAAAATAACATTGTTACCTTTGTCCCCGAAAGCTTGTTGTTGCCGCCCAAAATGTGAAATTCAGACAGCAGCGATCCCATGATGCAACGCAATTACTGTAAAATTGCTGTAAAACTCAGTACAGTATAGTTACAATAAAAATACAGGACTGACCATAAACTTCCCACAATGCATTGTTACTTACAGTAAAAACACAAATACAATACACTGCTGTAAAATTTACTGTAAAAATTACATCAATTGCTAACAGTGTGTGAGATACACTGTGAGGTCCTCTGTGAAGTACTCTGTGAGATACACTGTGAGGTCCTCTGTGAAGTACTCTATGAGGTCCTCTGTGAGGTCCTCTGTGAAGTACTCTATGAGGTCCTCTGTGAGATACACTGTGAGGTCCTCTGTGAAGTACTCTATGAGGTCCTCTGTGAAGTACTCTGTGAGGTCCTCTGTGAGATACACTGTGAGATCCTCTGTGAAGTACTCTATGAGGTCCTCTGTGAGGTCCTCTGTGAAGTACTCTGAGGTCCTCTGTGAGATACACTGTGAGGTCCTCTGTGAAGTACTCTATGAGGTCCTCTGTGAAGTACTCTGTGAGGTCCTCTGTGAGATACACTGTGAGGTCCTCTGTGAAGTACTCTATGAGGTCCTCTGTGAGATACACTGTGAGGTCCTCTGTGAAGTACTCTATGAGGTCCTCTGTGAGGTCCTCTGTTGAATGTATATTTTTAAAATGCTGTTTAACATCTATATTTGTTATTTAACACAGAAAAGGAATAATTTTCTTGTAGCACCAGATATTTTTATCCATAGATGGCGCTTGTGCTCTGCATTGGACAAAGGGACGTTATTTTTTAACTAATTTCAAAAGAAAACTGGTTACATTTTAATATATTAGATGTTAGGACTTGTTTACATGTTACCTAGACAACACAGCTTTTTTTTTTTTTTTTTTTTTTTTTTTACAGTAAAGCTATAAAACTGTTATCGCTCGGATATTTTTCATTTCATTTTTGTTCAGTTGTAACTGAATCCACAACATTCTCTGTGAAGTACTCTGTGAGGTACTCTATGAGGTCCTCTATGAGGTCCTCTGTGAAGTACTCTATGAGGTCCTCTGTGAAGTACTCTATGAGGTCCTCTGTGAAGTACTCTGTGAAGTACTCTATGAGGTCCTCTGTGAAGTACTCTATGAGGTCCTCTGTGAGATACACTGTGAGGTCCTCAGAGGACACTGTGAGGTCCTCTGTGAGATACACTGTGAGGTCCTCAGAAGACACTGTGAGGTCCTCTGTGAAGTACTCTGTGAAGTGCTCTATGAGGTCCTCTGTGAGGTCCTCTGTGAGATACACTGCCAGGTACTCTATGAGGTCCTCTGTGAAGTACTATGTGAGGTCCTCTGTAAAGTACTCTGTCAGGTACTCTTTGAGATACACTGTGAGGTACACTGTGTGGTACTTTGTGAGATACTCTGTGAAGTACCTTGTGTGGCACTCTGTGCGGTACTCTCTGTGAGGTACTCTGTGAAGTACTCTGTGAAGTACTCTGTGAGATACACTGTGCAGTACTCTGAAATACTCTATGAGGCCCTCAGTGAAGTACTCTGTGTAGTACTATATGAGGTCCTCTGTGAGGTCCTCTATGAGGTCCTCTGTGAGGTCCTCTATGAGGTCCTCTGTGAATTACCCTATGAGGTCCTCTGTGAAGTACTCTATGAGGTCCTCTGTGAGGTACTTTATGAGGTCCTCTGTGAAGTACTCTTTGAAGTACTCTATGAGGTCCTCTGTGAAGTACTCTGTGAAGTACTCTGTAAGGTCCTCTATGAGATACCTTTCCTGAAGTCCAATATCATCTCCACTGTCTTCTGGTCATCTCCACTGTCTTCTGATCATCTCCACTGTCTTCTGGTCATCTCCACTGACTTCTGATCATCTCCACTGTCTTCTGGGGGCTGAGTTCCAGGTTGTTACCACTGCAGCTGGTCACCGGTCAGTTTACCTCCCTACTGTAGCAGCCTCATGGCCATCTGAAATGAGCCTGAAGAGAGTGGTGTTGTCTTAGACTTGATCACCTGGAGTCATGGCTGGAGGTGAAGCAGCTGGTGTACTGAGAGAAGAGATGGGGGAAGAGCACACAGCCCTGAGGAAAGCCTGTGCTGATAGCCCCAGTGTCCGAGACATTCTTTCAGCTGTCAGAAAGTCTGTTGCTCCCGGCATAATATATGACCTTTAAGCTGATCAAAAAGCCAGACCCACCTGAAAGTTTAAGGGTTCAGCAGTTTGTTCATGTCCCACCCAGGATCAGGTGACCAGAGTGTGGGAGCCAGCACATGGGAGTGCATAATGCAGAGAAAGTGTTGAGTGTTGTTTTGTGGCTTTTGATTCATTAGAGCAGGTATTTACTCAGCACATGCCCAGAGCTCTGTAGCCAAGAGTCACACACATGAGTCCAGCTCCAGTCAGAACCATGACCAAAGCAAAGCACTAGAGCAGCAGAGTGCGCTCCAGCTGCACACCACAGGAGCTCTGGCAAAATATGGACATGTCTCAAGGGTTGTTTTGGAGAACACTTGAACATGGATTGTAACATCTTTAATGATTAAACAAACCACCAAAAAGATTAAGATCAAAATTCTAGACTTTCTTTAATCTTTCAAATGTAGTTCAGTGTATTTTTGCAGAGCCTGATACTACAGCAGTGCCTCGGGGCTGCACAAAATAGTTGATTTAGCCCACAGAAAGTGAAAATCAAACAGTGGAAGAATCAATAGTAGACAGGCAGATGAACCAAACAAGGCATATGGTGATTTCTCTGCACTTCGAGATACTAATTTGAGCAGGGATCAATACAAAAAAAAGTTTGGAATTATAGTATCATGACTCATACTATCACTCTATACAGTACAGCAGAAGTAACGTTTAGCGATAGAGCTCCCCCTGCAAACCCCCTTTTGAGAATATACTGGCAGAAGTCACACTGATTTGTAGTAAATAATTCATTATTATGTTCTTGTTTTTGTGTGAAAACCATGTTTTGATGGTTTTGTTCTTTGAACACAGTGACGTTGATGTACGGTTCATTTTGTGGACCAATAAAATATATATACCTGTGTTTTGAAGTTGACAAAAAACATTTAATTTTTCCAATCAATAAGAGTTCGGTGAATGCGCGTATGAAACTAGTGGAGTTCAGTACCTCCAACAAGGTTAAGAACCACTGGTCTAACAGATATCCACACTTCAGACTCCGCTCCCGCAGCCAGGCGCTTGTAATCAACACCTGGTCATAGTCATGGCAGGCGTGTGCGATGTCACATAGTACTTAAATCGTAGTGGCCACTGGACCCAAGACACATCCATTTTTATATGTTTGACCAGAAAGCAACTTGAATCACAACATAGATCGTTTGGTGGTAAAAAGGGGCTTCAGTGTTTAGTTCCTCTTTAATAATCACATTGGGTTTGATACTGTCTGCTCCGTCTGTGACTGAGGCCATTGAAGACGTAGACATAACCAAGCTCCTAATTTTGACAGCCTGGTGCTAAAATGTTGTTTTGTTGTCCAGGTAATTTGAGCGGTGAAATGATAAGAGAAGCTTGACTGCGGTGTATGCTCTAAAACATGTAATTTGTGCTCGCAGCTTGTTGTTTTGAAAATTGTGTTTTTTTTACCTGTTTAGGAGAAAACATCAAACTAAAAAGTAAGGGTTTTATAACAGCAAAAACCTTAGAGAAGAGCCAACATTGGCGCCATTTTCTAAAGCTTAAAACAGTGGTTGTTCTGTGGTCAAATATGTCACATGTTTAACCAAATTAATTATTTTTATATTGAGGGGTTGCTGGGTTTTGCTAGGATTGTATGTGTAGTGAGTGTGCTGGTGTTATGTTTTTGTGTGATTGTTTGTGTACTTTTCCCTCTCCTGTAGATGATCATCAACCTGTCGAGGGACTGAAGATGGAAATGAGCCACACTGGCTCTAATCTTATATTTTGTACATATTTACGTTTTAATGTTAATGTTAATGTTCATTCATATGTGCTGTAAATAAATATGAAATAAGAAAAAAAAAAGAGGAGCAGGAGAGGAGAGGAGGAGGGACAGAAGAGGGACAAAAGAGGAGAGACAGAAGAGGAGCAGAGGATGAGAGGAGGGACAGAGGAGAACAAGAGGAGAGGAGCAGAGGACAGATTGAGGAAGAGAGGAGAGAAGGATGAACAGAGGATAGAGACAGTAGATAAGTGATGGAGGAGCAGAAGAGTAGATAAGTGACAGAGGAGGAACAGAATAGATGAGTGACAGAGGAGGAGCACAGTAGTAGATGAGTGACAGAGGAGGAGCAAAGGAATAGATGAGTGACAGAGGGGGAGCAGAGGAGTAGATGAGTGACAGAGGAGGAGCAGAGGAGAGACAAAGAGACAAAGAAAGACAGAGGATGAGGAGCAAGGAGGAGAAGATGAGTGTAAGAGGAGCATAGGAGGAGAAGCAGGATGAGCAGAGGAGGAGTTGATGTTTGACGTTTGGTTCATAACAGGATTGGATGTCATTGTTATTGTTTGGAGTATTGAAGCTTCTTGCCTCACAGCTCCACTGTCTGTGCTCCTGCCACATCCATAACGCTCCTCCATATCTGATCCATCAGATAATTTCCCTCCTCCCACACACCTCCGAGCTCATCCTCATAACCTGCTCATGACATGCACGTTCCATCAGCTTTAGCAGAGAGCAGGAGCACGTCTCACAGCCCGAAGTGGCCTCCTCACATTTTCTCCTCACTGCTCCTGAAGAACAGCATGGCACATATGGCCAGACAGAAAGTGTTTAACATTAGATGGGGGGATAACAGCCTGGTCTGAAGGAGAGGGAGGAGTAGGAAGGAGCTGTGATGGAGAGATAAGGGGAGGAGAGAAAAGGAGAGGAGCAGGGAGGGGAGAGGGGAGGAGAAAGAGAGCAGGGGAGGGAGGAGGAGAGGAGGGGTGAAGCGAGGAGAGGGGGAGGAGGGTTGAGGAGAGGGGGGATGTGGAGAGGATGGGTGAGGAGAAAATAGGAGGGGATATGACAGGAAAAGAGAGAAGAAGTGAGTAGAAGGGTGAAGAGGAGAGGAGCGGTGAGGAGAGGAGAGGTGGTCTCCATAACGATTGTGATGAGAAGAAAAAGGGTCAAAGCTCTCCTCCTCAGTGCACATGAATATACATGCTGCATTATCCAGGCTTTAACTACACCTCGCCTTTGTGTTTCATGCTTTTTTTTTTTTTTACCCTAATACATTTGTGTGAAGCGGGAAGCAGTGTAAATAAGGCTAACAACAACAACAGCAGATGCAACAGGAGGGAGAAAGGATGGAGAACACAGGAAGAGAGGGGGCTGAACTCAAAATATAGCATTATGAGCATTGTACAATACAGAAACACAAGCACTGACCTCAGGTGCTGTTTTGCACTGCAGTGTTTTTCAACCTCTCTTGAGTCGTGACACTTTATGTGACACTTTATTTAATATATATATATATAAAAACGCATTTCTCACCTTCCACGGTGGTTGGTCTCTCTCACCCTCATCAGCTCGGGCCTGGGAGCTTGAGAGTTCTGCGCAGTATCTTTGCTGTTCCCAGTACTGCACTTTTCTGGACTGAGATGTCTGTTGTCCTTCCTGGGATCTGCTGCAACCACTCCTCTAGTTTGGGGGTCACGGCCCCGAGTGCTCCGATCACCACAAGCACCACCGATGCTTTCACCTTCCAGGCTCTCTCCAGCTCTTCTTTGAGCCCCTGGTATTTCTCTAGTTTCTCGTGTTCCTTTTTCCTGACATTGCCATCGCTCGGTATTGCAATGTCCACCACCACGGCTTGGTTCTCCCGCTTATCCAGAACCACGATGTCTGGTTGGTTCGCCATCACCATTCTGTCAGTCTGTATTTGGAAGTCCCACAGGATCTTGGCCCGCTCATTCTCCACAACCTTTGGAGGTGTTTCCCACCTTGATCCTGGGGTCTCCAGCCCGTACTCTGCACAGATGTTTCTGTACACTATGCCCGCTACTTGGTTATGTCGCTCCATGTACGCTTTCCCTGCCAGCATCTTACACCCTGCAGTTATGTGCTGGACTGTCTCAGGCACTTCTTTGCACAACCTACACCTTGGGTCTTGTCTGGTGTGGTAGATCTGGGCCTCTATTGCTCGGGTGCTCAAGGCCTGCTCCTGTGCAGCCAGGATGAGTGCCTCTGTGCTGTCCTTCAGACCAGCCCTCTCCAGCCATTGGTAGGATTTCTTGATATCAGCCACTTCAGTTATGTTCCGGTGGTACGCCCCGTGTAGGGGTTTGTCCTGCCATGATGGTCCCTCCAGCACCTCTTCCTCTGCGCCCCACTGTCTGAGACATTCTCTGAGCACGTCATCAGTCTGGGCCTTGTCACTGATGTACTTGTGGAGCTTGGATTTTTCATCCTGGACAGTGGTTCCCACACTCACTAGTCCTCGGCCTCCTTCCTTCCGGCTCGTGTACAGTCTCAGGGTGCTGGACTTGGGATGGAACCCTCCATGCATATATATATATATATATATATATATATATATATATACACTAAACATTTTTTCCCAAAGGCACATCTGGCCATACCTCAAGGCACACATGTGTTCCCTGCCCACAGGCCAATATTACTCTATTTCTGATCTATGTTCTAATGATCTATGTTCTAATTTCTGATCTATGGTCTAATGGAGTTGTATTTTATTTCATTCACACGTGCTTAACACACAAACCTGCACATTTAGGCTGAGTTCTTCTCTCAATCAGAAATACAGGATGTGTTCCACTGGGTTTTTAAACTCTATAAACTTTTGCTAGAACTATGAGCTCTTGTTGTTTTGAAAATGCTATTCCCCCACATGAATGTGTTTATGTACAGTTGCTGTGTACAGTTGTGTGTCATGGTTTTGTATATTTATGAAGAAATGTGGGAGCTGGAGTGATGTTCAAATAGAACTCAGGAGAGATCGGGAGATTACACAAATATTCATGGATGACATCTAAAACCTCTTCAGGCATGTTTTTGATGACGGAACAATGTTGTAACATGTTAGAAAGCTGTTCATTTTATATAACACCCTTTTGAAAAAAACATTTCATTCTCTTTTGTTGTGGCCCACTTGTCTAATCTACAGTGGATCGCAATATATCACACAACATTAGTGATGACACGACATAAGTGTGTGTGTCCTCTACAGTCCAATCAACCCGAATGAATGAAAAAATATTCTTTATTCATTTCTGCTCATTAGAAAGATAGGTAAACATGTGTTCACGCATAGTGAACACGTGTTCATCTATCTATCTATCTATCTATCTATCTATCTATCTATCTATCTATCGATCTATCTATCTATCTATCTATCTATCTATCTATCTATCTATCTATCTATCTATCTGTCTGTCTGTCTGTCTGTCTGTCTATCTATCTATCTAGCTATCTAGCTATCTAGCTATCTATCTATCTTACATTTACTTTAAATGTAACTTTTTAAAGAAATGTATAGCAGCATACTTGTACTTGAATTCAATTCAATTCAATTATTTTTTGTAGCGCCCAAAATCACAACAACAGTTGCCTCTAAGGGCGTTCCAAGATTTTGATGAGTAAAACATACACACAGACATATGAAAACAAGAATAAACAACATTCATGCAAAGCAGCAAATGAAACATCGGCCTGTCCTTAGACCCTCCTTCTCAGCAAGGAAAAACTCCAAAAAACCCAGGGTCCTGGGAAAAAGAAAAAACCTCAGGGAGAACTACATTGAAGGAGAGATCCACTCCCATGGACGGACAGGCTATAGATGTTCAGGCCCGTGGGCCAGTTCGGTATGGCCACATCTACCCAGGTGGGGAAGGAGCCGGGGAGGAGCTAGGCGAGGAGGAGGAGGCCGGGCGAGGAGGAGGGCCAGGCGAGGAGGAGGGCCGGGCAGCGGGTGGAGGAGGGCCAGGCAAGGAGGAGGAGAGTCAGGCGAGGAAGAGGAGAGGGGTGAATGTGACTTAGTGTGGAGCAAAGGTAGGAGAGACTCAGAGCATCAAAAATGGAAGTGAAACTTGTGTTAAATAAACTTAAAGGTTGTTTTCAGTGAGTAGCATTTTCCATATGATAAAAACAAACATGGTGATCTGTTAGACATTAGCAGTTAATACCCCCTTATTTTGTCCTTCCCGATACACTAACTTTAAATTAAAATCAGATGTTATGTCCAAACCTCACAGATGTGTGACTCCATGCACATGTGACCCAACACCCATGTTACTATGGTGTTTAGGGGCCCCTTCAGCCAAACACTGTTACTGTTCAGACTGTGACTCTACTCTGAGCCCCAAGAGTGTGTACAACAAGATTGTGCACAACAAGGGTGTGTTCAACAAGGGTGTGCACAACAAGGGTGTGCACAACACTCTGGCTCCTACAGAGAGAGCTGTTATTTCATTTTATATAGTATTAGTCATTCATTTAATTTCTATTTCTACCATCCATCCATCCATCTTCTCCCGCTTAATCCAGCTGGGTCGCGGGGGCAGCGTGCTGCCCAATACTCATAGCACCTGACCCCCCCTATGAACCCCTCTGCAGGTGGTGAGCCCACAGGAGGGTGGACAACATGGTCCTTGATGTTAGTTCATAGGGGTGCGGGCATGTTTTGGGTTGATGGGGGAAACCGGAGTACCCGGAGGAAACCCATCCAGACACGGGGAGGAACATGCAAACTCCACACAGAAAGGCCCGGACGACCCGGGGATCGAACCCGCAACCTTCTTGCTGTGAGGCCTGAGTGTTGCCACTCAGCCACCGTGCCATCATAATTTTAAAATAAATAAATACATAAATAAATACATAAATACATATATAAATAAATAAACTATGGTTTATTAAAAATAGCCAGGTCAATAAAAACAAGCCAGCAAGAATACTACAACAACTACTACTACGAATCTAAAATCCCACCAGATTCATTCAAATTATACACAAATATTAAATTAGTAAGCTTAGCCTACTGATAATATCAAACTGGTATATATAAAAAACTATGTATATGTTTTATACTGCGTTGGTGTGAAGCTGCGATCGTGCAGGGGCCGGTCAACAGGGGTCCGGGCTGTTTCTCAAGGGGCAGGCCGAGTCTCCATTATCGCTTATGTAAATGCTGATGTCCATTAGTAACTGTTTTTACTCCCCTTAAGGACTTTTTACATCACAATACAAATGTCAAAGTTATTAACCATAAGTAAAACAATATAAAACATGCTGTATCAACACAAAGGCACTAACAACCCTCACATTATTTAAATTGTACTTTTATTAGATTTTTAAACATGTATTTGTAATTGAGTAAAATTCTGGCCATGGAATTGTACTGTCTGCCTAAAGAGTCCATGCTAAGCTATTTTTTAATCCATGGTATATTGTTGTTTCCTCTTCACAAACAGACCTGAAGTTGTGTTTCATTCACATGTTTGAGTAACCCTAGTTTATTAATCTGTCAAAATCTACCAAGCTCAAAATGCTCTGTTACGAGTTAACCACTACCTTTGTGCAGATTGGAAATTCTGGGACTGAAATTCTCCAAATGATTCTAGTGAAGGTGTCTAAAGTTTAAGAACACAGTGGAGTACTTCCTGTATTACCTCATAACATCACAAGGTAGAACTTTAAAAGCATTTTATCGAGAAGTAAAACACTAACATGAGCACAGGTAGATCATCCACTGGGACGGCTCATGTGTGCAGGGAAAAGGATGCTCTCCTTCCCCAGGGCACAATCATGAGGCTACAGTGAATGCACACTGTATGAAGTGTCAGAACATTCAGAGAAGACAAAAATTAACCTTTTGTGAATTGCTTTAGAATGATCTTAAGTTGTATCAGAACAAGTATAAGAGCACATAGACTAGTGTACACCCATGGAGCACTATGGAACCTACCTGGACCACTGAGGGATCACGCACATATAACAAACTAACAGAGAAATGCCCAAGGCTCAGATCTGTGTGTAGAATGGAGTGGGAGTGTGCTTACCCTTTGAAATGATGCAGAAGCTAAATAAATACACTGCAATAATAATATTAATACAAATGTAACTGTTATTATGATATCAGATCTGTTTTTTTGGATTCAAAGCTCTCTCATGTGCCCTGCTCTGTCTGTGTTGGCTCTTGTGTTGGTTCAGCTTTAACCAGAATAAAAATACAAAAAAATAAATAAATAAATAAAAAAAAAGAGTGAGAAAAAGATTTGGTTCTTTTAAGCAACTTTATCCAATGACAACTTTTCACATTAGAGAACCATTTAAAATAGTCAACGGGTTCACTATTGTGTCTTTTACGTGAGGGGAGCACGTGGAGCAGATGGAGGAGCTGATGCTGCTCTGGACCTCTGCTCATGTTCGGAGTCAGCTCTGAGTAAGCATGTGCCCTCAAACCAGGAGGTAGCCAGTTCTGTTCTTGCTCTAGGCACATACAGATGTAGTTCTTATCCATGATAACCCTTTCTCTTACTGTGACAGGACAGGCATCTGGCAAAAAATAATTACATACGTGTCTATTATAATGTATCCTGAAAAAAGAAGATGAACAAAAGTGAAATGATTTTTTCAATCATGTTTAAAAATGATTGTTATTGCAAGGGGAAAAAACACATTGATGGTTGCCTTAGTGATAAGATAAGTACATTTTAGTTGAGTCACCAGCAGATAGCAGATGTGAAACTCAACTCCTCACCAAACGCTGACTTGATCGTTTGATGAAGCACTGTTTTTTAGTGATGGCATCTTCAATATGTTGAGCCAGTAGTTTCGTCATACAAAGCTAGCATGTTAGCAACAGCTGTTTTCTGTTTATTAATGCATGGCACGCACAAATCAAGATTGAAAATATAATTTTCCCAGAGAATAATATAACTACAGTATATTTAACATATCTAACAACCCATGCAACAAATCCACCGCATCACATGAAGAGAGGCTAAAATGTGGTGTAGAAGTGAAGAGAAGGATTGCCCCTCCACAGATGTGACCTGTCTGTCTTCATCAGGATAAATAACTTTAATACCATACTGGGGAACATTCCCAGCAGAGCATTAGCATCTCCATGAGGAAAGCACGTAGCAGATCCTCAATCGGAAAAGTTCCCTAGTGCAGCTTTAAGCAGATGCATTGACAAGGTAATCTGGGCAGTCTATACTCTACTACACACTACTACTCTATACACACTGCACTATACTCTGTACATACTGAACTGTACTACACCACACACACATACACACACACACACACGCACACACACGCACACACACACACACACACACACACACACACACACACGCACACACACACATATATGCTGTAACCTTTCCTCCAGCAGTTTGGGGGTCATGGCCCTGAGTGCTCAGATCACCTTCACTTTCCAGGCTCTCTCCAGCTCTTCCTTGAGCCCCTGGTATTTCTCTAGTTTCTCGTGTTCCTTTTTCCTGAGCTCGGTATTGCAATGTCCACCACCACAGCTTTATTCTCTTGCTCATCCAGAACCACTATGTCTGGTTGGTTTGCGATCACAATTCTGTCAGTCTTGTATTTGGAAGTCCCACAGGATCTTGGCCCGCTCATTCTCCACAACCTTTGGAGGCCTTTCCCACCTTGATCCTGGGGTTTCCAGCCCATACTCTGCACAGATGTTTCTGTACACTATGCCCGCCACTTGGTTATGTCGCTCCATGTACGCTTTCCCTGCCAGCATTGTCTGGAGTTCTTCAGTAACGGGCGACTACAGAAATACCAGGAGTTGGTGTTTGGCTCCCCTGGTGTTTTTGCTGATGTGCTTCTGTGCTGTGCTCATGCTGAACCATGTTGCAGGCAGCACAGCGTTCTTCTTGTCTTCTCTCTGACTTTCATGTCTGTCACAGGTGCTCAGGGTGAACCTGCTCTCATTTGTGAAAAGCACAGGGCACCAGTGGGCGATTTGCCAATTCTGGTGTTGTCTAGGAAATGCCAGTGGAGCTGGGTGCTGGGCAGTGAACACAAGGCTCACTACAGGACCTAGCATTTCTGATTGTTCTGTAGGGTATGGGCAGTTCTCAGCCTGTTCCTCCTTACACAAAGGAGCAGATAAGGGTACAGCTGATGAGCTGAGGACCTTCTACAGCCCTGTCCAACTCTTCTAGACTAACTGCCTGTCTCTTGTCTCTCCTCCATGTTCTGGAGATTGTGCTGAGAGACACAGTAAATCTCTTCTGTAGGCTTATGGGATGGCCTCATACTCCCAGTAATCACTGTAGCCAAAGTTGCACTAGTGGAAAACCAGTCAAAAAAGACCAAGAGGGAGAAAGTTGAAATGACATGCAAAACCAGTCCTGTTTTAGGGGTCTCATTGTTGCCACTCTAGTGCACCTGTTGTTCCTTTCCATTAAAAGAGGAGGCGTCCTTTTGCCCTGTCCAGATTTGACAGGTATCCAGCATATTTTGCTTTCACATTGAGATCTGACTCTTCAAAGTGTTCCTTTAATATTTTTGAGCAGTGTATAATGAATCTTAAGAACTCTTCTAACACCTGAAACATGGGTGTTAAGTGTCAGAAACGTGTGTGGTAAGAGTGACAAACTTGAGCTTCCAGTGTTTAGATCGTTACAGTCTGTGTCTGTTCTAAATCTGTGTAAGCCAGAGAAAAGTCAGTATAAACTGCTCTGACTGACCCTGTGTGACATTATGTGGCAAAAAGCGACATATTTGAACATTTGCGAACCATTTTTGCATATATAAAAATGCAAATTAGAAAAAATTAAAAACTAATTTAGCTAAGCTTAACTATACTGTGGTGCTCCAATCCAGCGCAGTTTCATTTTGGTTGCGTTTACAACAATAACGGTCTGAAGCAAAAACGCAAAAGTGCTTTTTCTCACTCTTATTCCACGTTTACACAAGAGTTTTGGTGGGGAATTCTGCGTGCACACAGAGATGCAAAATTTGCAGTTTGCCGTTGATGTAGTATGCATGCCCAGTGTGTAGGGAGCAGCACCACCAACACCAAATGCCAGGCTTCTGCTTCCCTACTTCCTGTTCGTCTGTTCTGTTGTTTTTGTCTGTTCAAAACAACATGGCGAAGCGTAATAACACCACCACTAGCTAGGGCAAGTTGAAGCTCTGCCATGTTATTTTTTTTTCCTGAACTGACTCGTGCTCTTGATGTAATCTGTATGCCACGGCCCACGAAAACGCAGTTACATCTACATTTACACGGCCACGACAGGGTGGAGCGTTTAAGATTTCCAATCTGGAGGGTGTTTCAGATTTTTGCCTTTTACCCCCCCAAAATACAGTTGACGTCTAAACGATATAGACATCTAGCAAAATGTTTTCCACACGTTACCGTTGTTGTGTGAACGCCCCTTTCATCACAAACGTGTAATGGAGTTTGGCATAAAGTGATTGATTACATTTCAAGATTCAATTAGATCTAATGATTCATCATCACCTTTGGTTCAGATTGTGGAGGAAAAATTTGTATTTTTGTGTTTATGATTAATACAACTGTAGCCTGCTCTCTCAATGTACTAACGGTATTAGAATCACATCTGAACTTGGGTCTCCTGCAGATTGAGGGCACACACATGTCTCATTCTCAGTATACAGACAGGCCATTCTTCATGCTCAGAACCTCCAGAATTCCCTCCCTGAGCTGCAGAGGCTGCACTAGCATTGACTCATGACTGCTGCAGGTGTTGGGGTTTAGGGAGTGACTGTTCAGATCAGAGAGAGATATTTTATGGTTAAACCAAATGGCTTTCAGCATTTAAATCCAAACCCAAAAGTGACTCACGTGAGGCTCATTCTGCTCTTTGATTGGAGTATCGTCTTGAGAACTAAACACCAAATTATGACAAAAATAACTTGTCCAATGTTTTTGTAACTAAGAATAAATCAGCATTACAATTGTTATCAGTAAACCCTTTTTAAAACCCATATCTTAAATATATTTCCTTTAAGTTTTAATATTTGAAAGATAATTAAAATATCTCTGGCCAGAGTAAAGTGTAGTATGTCTCTTTAATTGAGTCATCAGGTACTATTCATACTGAAACTAGTATTGAAACTAGATACTCATTTGAGCAGGTATCGAAACTAAAGAAAAATCCCATTCACAGGACTGAAGTGAACCTTTCCTGAATGTCTTTAGAATGATCTTGAGCTGTATCAGAACAAGTAGAAGAGCACATAGACTAGTGTACACCCATGGAGCACTGTGGAATCTACCTGGACCACTGAGGGATTACACACATATAAGGACACATGGAAAAAGAACAGAAAGTACTGCCATTTCATGTGAAAAATCACAGTATATTGTCTGAAGAAAGTGTCTTTATTATCATTGTGGTATCAGAATCAGTATTGAGTATCAAGTCTATTCCCTAATAATGAAATAAACATTGCACACACATGCATGCACACATACACACACACACATGTGCTCACATACACATATGTGCAAACACACACTCGTGCTCACATACATACACACGTGAAAGCACAGGCACACACACACGTGTGCTCACATACACACGTCACACACCCACACACACAATGTGTACACACAGTGTGCACACAGACATGCTCACATACACATGTGCGCGCACACACACGTGCACACATACATACATGTGCACACACACACACACACACTCACACATGCACACACACATGCTCACATACACACATGTGCACACACACACACACACACACACACATACACACATACACACACAATGTGCACACACATACGCTCACTCATGTGCACACAAACACACATGCTCACATACACACATGTGCACACACATACACACACACACATGTGACAGGCTGTCCTACTGCAACCTGTGAAACTCTGATGTGTCTGCTCCATAGGCCTTATATGCACTTTAGTTCCGATGTAAAAATAGTGCACACAGCTGATCCAGGGAGCAGCACAAGCCTTTCAAATGCAAATGCTTCAGTCGACGTAAACTAACCATCTGTGGCGAGGAGTGGAGGAGAGTTTAAACACGCAGCACTTCCGATTCACATTTGAGCAAAAATAGTAACAAAAAGAATGTGTGGCATCGGCAGCACACTCAGGGGACTCTGACGCAGTATTGTCACAACACCACGATGGTGATAAAAACCCTCTTAAACCCTTCTACAGGCCCATAGGAGCCAAAAACACAAACAAGAGCACAGGTACATTGTACACTGGGACTCTGCTGCTCATGTCTGTAGTGAAAAGGATGCTCTCTTTCCCCAGTTCACAATCATGAGGCTACAGTGTAACCAAACCCCAAAGAAACACGCCTCCACAGACATAATCACGTTCCAATCTTCAGTCATTAAAACAAATGTCATAATGACAAGTGGGACAATAGTGTAGGGCTGTCATGATAATACAATTTAAAACTCAAATTTGATACTAAGGACTAGACTCATTATTCAATACGGATTCTAATACCAGAATGAAAAAAAAAAACAATCACACATTTCCTTTAGACAATAGAATGTGATCAGCATTAAATCATAGTACTTTTTCTTTTTCCCATGTGTCCTTATATATGTGTGATCCCTCAGTGTTCCAGGTAGGTTCCATAGTTCTCCATGGGTGTATACTAGTCTATGTGCTCTTATACTTCTGATACAGCTCAAGATCATTCAGGAAAGGTTCTGCACTATCCTGTCAATGGGACCTTTTAGTATCGATACCTGTGAAAATGAGTATCTAATTGTGATACTAGTTTTAGTATGGATTAGTATGTCATATTTGATACTCTTATCATCAACTAGGTGAAAAAACACAAATACCTTTACCCTACTCTAGACTTTAAAGCAATTACTACTTTGCCCTAAGTAGTACAAAATTCTGTGCCCTGAGTACAAATCATCTTGTTGGGCCTGTATTACACATTCTTTATGTGAAAATTGCACATTACAGATTTTGTGAAGGGCCCCCTGCTCTGGGCCCTGAGTAAATAGTAGCTCTTACCCCCCTAGTCTGACTCTCCTGGGCGCTATTATAGTAAGACTGAAATGACAACCGCCCAGCCGGAGCACATTTGAAAAGTGTAAAAGAAAAGTACCTCCAACAGAACTAACTGTGTTCAGTGACTCATCCAGAGACTATTTACAACAGCTCAACAGCTCCATGCATAGGGACCTGATCAATAATGCACACGGACACACAACACACAGACACACAACACTCTTATCTCAAACAGAAGTAGCCTTATACAAACATATGTCTGATTGAGCGCATCAGTCTCCTTCCTCCTATGAGCCTGCCCCACAGCTCACTCTCCCCTCCTCTTTCTCACTTTCTCTTCTCTCCACATCTTCCTCCCCTCTCTCCTCCTTATCCTCCTCCCCTTTCCTCATCCTCCTTTCTACTGCTCTCTCTCCTTCCCCTCTTCTCTCTTTCTCTCTCCTCCCCTTTCCTCTCTCTCCTCCCCTTTTTTCTCTCCTTCTAACTCTTCTCTCACTCCCCACAGCTGGACAGCTCTATGCGTGTGCAGCAGATGTTCCTTAGATCGAAAAGGCCTTTTATTATTGACAGACTCTAAGTGTGTCCTCCGCCTGCACATGTCTTTGTTTCACTTTCATTTTTAGAACCATGCGCCGCTTTTGAAAAAGAAAGCAGAGACAAGCTTTGGGACTTTAAAGATGGCCAGATCTAAGGCAGTGACCACCAGCAATCTGACCAGAACTAAGGAAGTAGCTTGGATGAGCTAAGAAATGTATTCATTCAAAATCCTTTTGTTCAGCTGACAAAATTGAATTTTTCCTTTGCTATGGATCCAACCTGGATGACTGAGGGATTTCACAATCATTTAAAGAGGGGGTATTATGCCAAATGGAGTTTTGAGCTTCCTCCCCTGTTTAAATGTTGTTCCTTCATCCAACATACCTGTTGGTTTTAGATGACAGTAGGGGCCCAGTACAACGTCTGTAATAAGCATTCTTCCTTAGACAACAATAATGAGAGCACACCATAGACTGTACATATAAATGGACATAGATAATGCGTTAGCTGCCCCGTTCCAAATAGGAAGTTTGCATGGTGAGCTTTTGTGAAAAGCTAAATGCTGTGGGTGATGTCACACTTACTTGGTTCACTTCTTTATACAGTCTGTGGGGCCCACCACAATGATTGTGGCCAGGACCCAAAATGTGTCCCTACACATCTACTTACCTCTGCTTATCTATCACCATCAACCTCATACACCATCAGCCTCATACACCATCAACCTCATACACCATCCAGCACTGTTCAAACATCCATCCCCATACACCTGTTGTGGATTTTTAAATCTGAGAATAATAAAAACTGGAGAGAAGTTGTCTTCAATCAAAGAGTCTGGATTTAATAAAGCAATTGTGCACATAATTACAGAGAAAATGAAAAAGAAAGCTATCTGTCCCTCACGCAAGGTCCGTCTCTCCCTAATCTGAATGAATGGCAAAACAAAAACAAGCTTCTTATATACAGTTGACAAGCGTCATAACATTAACATGAGGTAAAACATACTACAGTATGTCTAAACGACCTCCAAACAGAGACTACGTGTCTGGTTCAGATGAGGCATTGAGCAGATTACCCCCAAGGATCTCACTATTCTAAATGGTGAGAATAAGCAAAGCAACAGCTTGTTGTTTTAAAAACATTGGATAAAGACAGAGCAGAGTGACCTGTCCTGAGATACCCCAGGAACAGTAGATTACACCATCGCATGTGACAGGAACACAGAAATGCTTTAGCATTTGTTAGTGGACAGTATCTAAACCCATAAAATACATTCTTTAGCTTAAATAGATCACAATAGAAAACAAAGTAAAAGTTCTCCACCACACATCATCCACCACTGTATGGGGCTGTGTATGAGGTTGATGGTGTATGAGGCTGATGGTGTATGAGGCTGATGGTTTATGAGGCTGATGGCGTGAGGTTGATGGTGTATGAGGCTGATGGTGTATGAGGTTGATGGTGTATGAGGCTGATGAGACTACGACTTCCAAGATGGCGGCCGCGAGGCTAGCCCCGGTGCAAGCTCTGCTTCTGTGTCTGCTACTGTTGTCCGTGTTGTATGTCAGAAAGACAGAATGTGTCACATATAGTCGCTGGGAACTACTTTCTCTCAGGAACAATTTTGGTGAGATACCGATTCCGATTTCGAGCTTTCCTGCGGATATACTAGTGACATCCAAACCGGCAAACTTCTCCTGGAACCACAGGACGGTCAGGAGGAAACATCATCGTGCCGGTGTTCTCTGCAGGCAAAGGGAGAACCCATATCGACCAACACTACCAGCCCTGCTCCTCACTAATGTCAGATCAATAAGGAATAAAATAGACGAGTTTTTCCTCCTCCTTCAATCTCACAAGGACTACAGAGACTGTTCAGCGATATGCCTAACTGAGACCTGGCTAGACAACACTGTGCCCGACCTGGCTGTCACACCTCCCGGCTTCTCTCTCCACCGCGCAGACAGGTCTGTGAAGCTTTCAAAGAAAACCAAAGGTGGTGGCATATGTTTGATGATAAACCAGCGATGGTGCAACAATGTCAAAGAGCTCAACAAATTCTGCAGCCCTCATATGGAATATCTCTGTTTAAAGTGCAGACCATATTATCTCCCGAGAGAATTTGCCTCCGTTGTTCTAATAGGCGTTTACATCCCGCCCTCGGCTAATGCTAATGTAGCCACTTCAGAACTGGCAAATTACATATCCTCTGTGGAAAATGCTCATCCTGATGCTGTTGTGATTGCATTAGGGGACTTTAACCATGCCAATCTATCGTCCGACCTTCCAAATTACATCCAGCAAGTTACCTGCCCTAGCAGAGGCTCCAACATCCTCGACCACTGCTACGTTCCCATCAGCGAGGCTTATCGGTCCTTCCCGAGGGCTCCGCTGGGCAGGTCGGACCACGCCACGCTGCTGCTCGTCCCGAAATATCGGCAAAAACTTAAATCCAGCGGAATAAAATCCAAAGTCGTGCAGTGCTGGTCAAGTGCTTGTATCGACACGCTGAGAGGCTGCTTCGAATGCACTAAGTGGGACGTATTCAGTGCAGCTGCGGCCAGCCTGGACGAGTTAGCGGACACGGTGACGTCATACGTCAGCTTTTGCGTCAAAACTTGCATCCCCACCAAAACTGTGAAGACGTACAGCAACAACAAGCCGTGGTTCACAAAAGACATACAAATTCTACGCAAGGAAAAGAACCAGGCTTTTATTGATGGCCACGATGCACAATATAAGGCGGCTAAATATGTTCTTAGAGCTGCCATCAGGAAAGCCAAATCAAAATATGGAAATACATTAGAAAAGCAGATTGCCTCAAATGACACAAAGACAATATGGAAAAAACTGAAAACAATGACAGATTATAAAAAAAGCACTGGCCCGCCACCTGTTAATGACCAAGACCTCCCAGATAAGTTAAATAACTTCTATGGGAGGTTTGAGCAGCTGCCCACTCCCTCCTATACCCCTCCATTTCCCCTTCCAGTACCACCCTTCTACATCCAGGAGGAGGAGGTGAGAGCTTCTTTTTACAAGAACAAAAAGGGGAAAGCAGCTGGACCTGATGGGGTAAACCCAACTGTTCTAAAACATTGTGCATCCCAGTTAGCCCCAATATACACCACTATCTTCAACTATTCTCTCTATCAGTGCTTCGTACCAAAGTGTTTCAAGGATTCTGTCATTATTCCTTCCCCGAAAACTAATAAAGTAACTTGCCTCAATGACTACAGACCAATTGCTCTCACATCTGTTGTCATGAAATCATTTGAACGCATCATACTCTCTCACCTCAAAGACTTCACCACACACCAAATGGACAGTCACCAGTTTGCCTACCGAGCTAATAGGTCAGTAGAGGATGCGGTGAACCTGGCTCTTCACCGGATACTACACCACTTGGAGACTCCTCACACCTATGCCCGTGTACTGTTTCTGGACTTTAGCTCCGCCTTCAACACCATCGACCCGGTCAAACTCTTCCACAAACTGTTGGACATGAACATTCCTCTCACCCTATGCCACTGGATCAGGAGCTTCTTGTCAGAGAGAACGCAGCAGGTCAGGATGAGTGGCCTCTCATCCCAGCCTCTGACCCTCAGCACCGGTGTTCCCCAGGGGTGTGTTCTCTCTCCCTGGCTGTTCTCTCTCTACACCAACTCACTGACATCCACCCACAACTCTGTATCTTTATTCAAATATGCTGATGACACAACAATAATTGGACTCATCTCTGACAATAATGAAAGTCATTACCGTAAGCAGATTTCTTATGTAGCCTCCTGGTGTCAAAGTAACAACTTGCTCCTCAATACATCTAAAACAAAGGAACTCATAATTGATTTTGCACGCTCCCCTTCACAGAAAACACCAATCACAATTGATAACGAAACGATCACCACTACAGAGACCGTCAAATTCCTTGGTACCCACATCAATTACTCACTAAAATGGAAACAGCATTCAAACGAGACATACAAAAAAGCCAATAAAAGACTGTTTTTCCTCAGACAACTGAAAAAATTCAGAATCAGACACAACATCCTTCTCCACTTTTACACAGCAATAATTGAAAGCGTTCTCACTTCATCAATAATAGTCTGGTTCGGCAATTTGGACTCACACTCACATAACAAACTTCAGCGTATTGTAAACAAATCATCTAAAATCATTGGTCACACTCTCCCCTCCATAGACACACTTTATCATAGACGCATCACACAGAGAGCCAAAAGAATCACCTCAGACCCCACACATCCTGCCAATAATCTATTCAAACTCATGCCCTCTGGGAGGCGCTACAGGTCCATCATATCCAAATCTGTCAGATTCAAAAATAGTTTCTTTCCCACTGCCATTCGGAGTCTAAACAAATCCTGTTCATAACTGGATATTTATCTGTTGTGTGTGTTGTATTATGCAAGTGTGTTGTAAATTTGTTTTGTTCTGTAACAGACACAGAAGATGTGAGCATTTCTTGCTGTACTGGAAACAAATTCCACCAACTTGTTGTGTGGCCATTAATAAATGATTCTGATTCTGATTCTGATTCTGATGATGTTTGAGGTTTATGGTATATGAGGTTGATGGTGTATGAGGCTGATGGTGTATGAGGTTGATGTTGTATGAGGCTGATGGTGTATGAGGCTGATGATGTTTAAGGTTTATGGTGTATGAGGTTGATGGTGTATGAGGTTGATGGTGTATGAGGCTGATGGTGTATGAGGTTGATGGTGTATGAGGTTGATGGTGTATGAGGTTGGTGGTGTATGAGGCTGATGGTGTATGAGGTTGATGGTGTATGAGGTTGATGGTGTGAGGTTGATGGTGTATGAGGCTGATGGTGTATGAGGTTGATGGTGTATGAGATTGATGGCGTATGAGGTTGATGGTGTATGAGATTGATGGCGTATGAGGCTGATGGTGTATGAGGTTGATGGTGTGTGAGGTTGATGGTGTGAGGTTGATGGTGTATGAGGTTGATGGTGTGAGGTTGATGGTGTATGAGGCTGATGGTGTATGAGGCTGATGATGTTTGAGGTTTATGGTGTATGAGGTTGATGGTGTATGAGGCTGATGGTGTATGAGTATGATGGTGTATGAGGCTGATGATGTTTGAGGTTTATGGTTTATGAGGTTGATGGTGTATGAGGCTGATGGTGTATGAGGTTGATGGTGTATGAGGCTGATGATGTTTGAGGTTTATGGTATATGAGGTTGATGGTGTATGAGGCTGATGGTGTATGAGGTTGATGGTGTATGAGGGTGATGGTGTATGAGGCTGATGATGTTTAAGGTTTATGGTGTATGAGGTTGATGGTGTATGAGGTTGATGATGTATGATGTTCATACACCATCAACCTCATTCACCATCAGCCTCATACACCATCAACCTCACACCATCAACCTCATACACCATCAACCTCACACCATGTATGGTGTATGAGGCTGATGATGTTTGAGGTTTATGGTTTATGAGGTTGATGGTGTATGAGGCTGATGGTGTATGAGGTTGATGGTGTATGAGGCTGATGATGTTTGAGGTTTATGGTATATGAGGTTGATGGTGTATGAGGCTGATGGTGTATGATGTTGATGGTGTATGAGGCTGATGGTGTATGAGGCTGGTGATGTTTAAGGTATGAGGTTGATGGTGTATGAGGCTCATGGTGTATGAGGCTGATGATGTTTGAGGTTTATGAGGTTGATGGTGTATGAGGTTGATGGTGTATGAGGTTGATGGTGCATGAGGCTGATGGTGTATGAGGCTGATGGTATATGAGGCTGATGGTGTATGAGGTTGATGGTGTATGAGGTTGATGGTGTATGAGGTTGATGGTGCATGAGGCTGATGGTGTATGAGGCTGATGGTATATGAGGCTGATGGTGTATGAGGTTGATGGTGTATGAGGTTGATGGTGTATGAGGCTGATGGTGTATGAGGCTGATGATGTTTGAGGTTTATGGTGTATGAGGTTGATGGTGTATGAGGCTGATGGTGTATGAGGTTGATGGTGTATGAGGCTGATGGTGTATGAGGTTGATCGTGTATGAGGCTGGTGATGTTTGAGGTTTATGGTGTATGAGGTTGACGGTGCACGAGGCTGATGGTGTATGAGGCTGATCATATATGAGGCTGATGGTGTATAAGGTTGATGGTGTATGAGGTTGATGGTGTATGAGGCTTATGTTTGAGGCTGATGTTTGAGGTTTATGGTGTATGGGGTTGATGGTGTATGAGGTTTATGGTGTATGAGGTTGATGGTGTATGAGGTTGATAGTGTATGAGGTTGATGGTGTATGAGGTTGATGGTGTATGAGGCTTATGTTTGAGGCTGATGTTTGAGGTTTATGGTGTATGGGGTTCATGGTGTATGAGGTTGATGGTGTATGAGGTTGATGGTGTATGAGGTTGATAGTGTATGAGGTTGATGGTGTATGAGGTTGATGGTGTATGAGGTTGATGGTATATGAGGTTGATGGTGTTCGAGGCTGATGATGTTTAGGTTTATGGTGTATGGGGTTGATGGTGTATGAGGCTGATGGTGTATGAGGTTGATGGAGTATGAGGTTGATGGTGTGAGGTTGATGGTGTATGAGGTAGATGGTGTTTGAGGTTGATGGTGTATGAGGCTGATGGTGTATGAGGCTGATGGTGTATGAGGTTGATGGTGTATGAGGCTGATGGTGTATGAGGTTGATGGTGTATGAGATTGATGGCGTATGAGGTTGATGGTGTATGAGATTGATGGCGTATGAGGCTGATGGTGTATGAGGTTGATGGTGTATGAGGTTGATGGTGTGAGGTTGATGGTGTATGAGGTTGATGGTGTGAGGTTGATGGTGTATGAGGCTGATGGTGTATGAGGCTGATGATGTTTGAAGTTTATGGTGTATGAGGTTTATGGTGTATGAGGCTGATGGTGTATGAGGTTGATGGTGTATGAGGCTGATGGTGTATGAGGTTGATGGTGTATGAGGTTGATGGTGTATGAGACTGATGATGTTTGAGGTTTATGGTGTATGAGGTTGATGGTGCACGAGGCTGATGGTGTATGAGGCTGATCATATATGAGGCTGATGGTGTATAAGGTTGATGGTGTATGAGGTTGATGGTGTATGAGGCTGATGGTGTATGAGGCTGATGGTGTATGAGGTTGATGGTGTATGAGGCTGATGGTGTATGAGGCTTATGTTTGAGGCTGATGTTTGAGGTTTATGGTGTATGGGGTTGATGGTGTATGAGGTTTATGGTGTATGAGGTTGATGGTGTATGAGGCTGATGGTGTATGAGGTTGATGGTGTATGAGGTTGATGGTATATGAGGTTGATGGTGTTCGAGGCTGATGATGTTTAGGTTTATGGTGTATGGGGTTGATGGTGTATGAGGCTGATGGTGTATGAGGTTGATGGAGTATGAGGTTGATGGTGTGAGGTTGATGGTGTATGAGGTTGATGGTGTATGAGGTAGATGGTGTTTGAGGTTGATGGTGTATGAGGCTAATGGTGTATGAGGCTGATGATGTTTGAGGTGTATGATTATGGGGTTGATGGTGTATGAGGTTGATGGTGTATGAGGCTGATGATGTTTG